>JH722899.1:13872-32871 GCA_000277465.1 Dictyostelium intermedium | reverse complement strand
ATTTTATTATTATTATTATTATTATAATTTTCTTCATTTCCCTCATTTTCTTTTATTTGTTGATTTTCATCACTTTGAATAGTATCATCATTATCATTTAAATCTTTTGAGGTATGAGTAATATTAAATATATTGTTATTTTCATTATCTTCTTGTTCTTCTTCTTGTTCTTTTAATAATTTTTCAATCTCCTCTATTGATAAATTATCTAAATCTATTGCATCTGATTTATGGTTATTATTATTATTGTTGATTGAATTATTTAATAAATTTGTAAAAGATTTTGCCCAACCAATTGAATTTGGATTACCAATTTTTTGATAATCTAAAGATGACCAATAGGATTTAAATTCTTTTAATAGGGTAGCTTGAGTTTCATTAGAGAGTTGTATTGGTTCAAAACAATTGAATTCTATTAATGATTGATAGATTCCAATGGATCTTTCACTGAAGCCACCTTGATTTAATAGCATTGTTAATTGTGATATGAATTGTAATATTGATTCCTCCAAGTTTGAAACGTTTTCCATGAAATTAAAATCCTTTACTTTAAATGATCTTCTCTTTACCAACATTTTTCTAATTATTGAAATCATTGTTTCTTTAATCTTTTCAATTTTAAAATCATTAAAATTACTTAAACAAAATTCGATATATTCTTTCCATAATTTTTCACTAATTATTATTTGTTGTTGTTTTTCATTTAACGATGATGATAATAATAATACTTTATTCCATAAATCCAACACTTTTTGTTGGTCCCATAATATTGATGCTAATTTTAGGTATTCAATTGTTAAAATCTCTGATTCTGGATTATGTAATAATGAATTCCTATAGATTGATAGTTGCTTTTCATACATTGATGTCTTTGATTTATTTGCATTTCTACTAAATTGTTGAAAATTCTCTTGAAATTTAACCAATTCAATCCAATATTCAATATTATTTGGGTATTGTTCGACCAATTTATTTAATTCCGAATTCTTTTTTAATGTCTTTCTTTCCAATGTTTCATTATTATCGTCGTCGTCCTCATTGTCATTATCATCGTCATCGTTATCATTATAAACTGTTAATTTAATTTCATCATCATTTGATTTTGTAGGATCTTTTAGATTTGGTATTGGTTGAACTTTAATAATTTCTTCAATTTCTTTCCTTTTTGGAATAACTGTTAATGTTTGTTGTTGTTGTTGTTGCTGTTGTTGTTGTTGTTGTTGTTGTTGTTGTTGTTGTTGTTGTTGTTGTTGTTGTTGTTGTTGTTGTGATGGTGATGATTTTGTAAAGTATCTATTGATTTGTTGTTTATTTGATGGATTGAATGATGATATTGGTTCAATTTGATAACCTTCTTTCTTTGAAAATCCAATTTTATAATGTTTTATTCCCAAGATTGAACTATTGTCATAGTTATAATTTGGTGTTGATGTTCTACCACTATATACTTTATCCCCTGTTTTTTCAATAAAATATTTATCATTATTATTATTATTATTATTATTATTATTATTATTATTATTATTATTTTCAACAACACTTTCACTTATTGCAACCCTATTTATTTATAAAAATATTTAAGTATTAATCAAATGTTATAACAAAAATAATAATGATAATAATAAATAATGAAAAAATAATACATACATGGCTTTATCTTTATCTTTATATTTATCTCTCTTTAGTTTTTCTTTTTTTTCTTTTTTTTCTCTTTTTTACTTTTTTTCTTTCATCTTCTTCATCTTTTTTATATTTTTTTCTATTGTATGTGAAACCATCATCGTTGTCACTACTACTACTACTACTACTACTACTACTATTATAATGATCACTATCACTACTGTTATCATCGCTACTATCGATGAATGATCTTTTTTTTATTTGATATGTATTTTTTTCTTTTTCTTTTTCTTTTTCATTTTCTTTTTCTTTTTCTTTTTCTTTGATTATATCAGAACTATCTAAATTAAAGAAATCTGATGCCCTTTTTTTAACAACTGTTGCTGAAGAAACATTGTTTATTTTAACGTTGCCATTATCATTGTCATCATTTTTTCTTTCTTTATAACTTGAATTGGAAAACCATGAAGATGATGTGTTATTTGTTGTTGTTGTTGTTGTTGTGGTTGTTGTTGTGATCTTTTGATCCTCTAACAAAAGTTTTTGTTCTTCGTCGTCATTTGAGTATGCTGCAAAAAGTGATTTTTTTGGATGTGACATCTACATTTAAAAAAAGTAATTCTTCAATTCAAATAATCACCAAAAAATGAATTTGAAAAAAAAAAAATTTAATTGTTGAAAATTCAAAAAAAAAAGTGTTTGGGATGTGGTTTCATAAAAAAAAAAATGGAAAACAAAAAAAAACCAAAATATCTAAATAAAAATTATTTATTTATTATTAATTTATTATAAATTTATTTAAAACCATTATAGATATTGAAAATTATACTGATGAATATTTTAAATCATAATATTGGTTGTCTAAATCACAATTTAAATCATTATATACGTTTTTTTTTTTCATTATAACGATTAAAAAAAAACTTTTCAATTTTATATTTCTTATTTTATTTGGTTTTTTTTTTTTTTTTTTTTTTGTTGATAAAATGATCCTAAAAAATAAATTTGAGAAAAAAAATAAAAAAAATCGTTTTATTTAATAAAAATTAAATTAATCAATTGAATAACCAAATATTACATATAAAATTTTAACTTTATTTCTTTTTTTTTTTTTTGTCACATAAAAATTTTTATGTGACCCCAAAAAAAAAAAATTTAGTTCAAAAAAATAAAATCCTTCTTTTTTCAAAATTTAAATTAAAATCTGTTTTAAAAATTAAAAATTAAGACTTGAGGGATATCTTGAAAACGGTTAAATTAAATTTTAAATTAAAAATTTCAATTAAATTAAATTAACCCCACCACACAATTCGCGCACGCTGACCGTTTTCAAGATATCCCTCAAGTCTTAATTTTTAATTTTTAAAACAGATTCTTTTGGACTTGTATCAGAACAAGTAAGTTCGAATTGGAGCTTTCCTTTGTACCATATCTTGTGTTAATAATCTATTTATATTGTTGAAATAGTGGTTTGTCAATCTTCCATAACCTAACTTTTTAAAGACTTTTCTTAGGAGTGAGTTATTCCTATCTGTATTATGGATTTTGTGTATTTTATTAAATCTTTTAAATCCACTCAATTTTTTATTATTGTATTTATATTAAGACTCATTTTAGTTTTATTTAATTTTTTAAAAAATAAAAAAAATGGTTTAGCGTTGTGTAATTTTTTATTTTTCACAAATAAAAAAAATAAAAAATTCATTTTCAATTTTTTTTTTTTAAGAAAATGTATTAAAATATTCATTATTTTTATTTTTTATTTTTCTTTGGGTGAAGTAGTAACTTTTTTTTTTTTTTTTTTGAAATCTATTCTGTAAAATGCAAATGAACGGTTTATTTTTTTAAAATAGTTACCACTTTTATTTATAACCCAAACACAATTTATATATTTATTACTATTTTTATTTTATTTTTTTTCATAAAAATCTGTTAACATTTTGGGGTTAATGTGTAATCATAATTTATTATTCTGATTTAGGAATTGTTATTGATTTTATTTTATATTAATTTTTTTATTTTTTTATTTTTAAATTTTTTTTTATGTAAATACATAAAATAGTTGCTTTTTTAAAATTTTATTTCCAATGAAATTTTAAAAAACAACAAAAATGGATACTCTATCATTGTTTATAGGTTCTTAAAGGTTTTTTTTTTTTTTTTTTTTTTTTTTTTTTTTTTTTTTTTAAATTATATTAATTCTCTTTTTTTATTTAATTTAGGGTGAAAATAAAGAATTATTTTCCCAACTTTACCAAATTTCATTTAACTCTGCAATTGAGTCAAGGTATCAATATAGTAATAATGATCCATCAATTTTTGTAGATAGATATTTTGAATCTGAAAAATTTAAAAAATCAAGTGAATTAATAAAAGAAAATACAAAATTAATATGTAACTATATTAAAGAGTCTACACAATTTTCAAGTTTAAGATATCAAGCACATATGATAGAGGATCCATTAATTCCAGGATTTATTGGTACAATTGCTGGTCTTTTTTATAATTCAAATAATTGTACACCACAAGTGTCATGTAAATCATCATTCATTGAATATGCATTCACAAATGATCTTTGTAAAATGATTGGGTACGATACAAGTAAAACACCAGACTATTACAATAATAAATTTTCAAAATTATTAAATAATAATAATGAGGAGGGGGATTCAATTGAAAGAGTGAAAAAAGAATTTCAGGTTGTTTATCCATTTGGGCATATTACAAATGGTGGTACCATATCAAATATTGAAGCATGTTGGTCAAGTTATTGGGTGAAATTTATACCAGTTGCAATTAAAAATGCAATATTAAATGAAAATGATTTAATTGGTTCAACCCAATTAACAATCACACTTTTCGATGACAAATCTTGCAAATTATTAATTGAATGTTCAAATTGGGAATTATCAAATTTAATTGGTGATTTATCTGTTAAATTACCTTATCAAATTAGTTTAGAATGTAATTTACAAATTGAAAATGTTTTTGAACTAATTAAAAAATATCATCCATGCACTTTGGGAGTATATAAATTTTTTACAGATAATAAAATTAATCAACCAATTTTTTTAATTCCTTCATCAGCACATTATAGTTTTAAAAAAGCAATTTCATTAATTGGACTTGGTTCTGATAATATAAAATCAATAAAACTTCAACCAAATGGTAGAATGGATATTAATGATTTAAAAAGATACATCAAACTTTGTATTGAAAATGAAATCCCTATCATTAACATCGTTTCGATTTTAGGTTCAACCCAAGAGTATGCTGTAGATAATATTCATAAAATTATTTCAATTAGAAATAAACTAAGAAGAAATTTTAATTTTAATTATGATGTTCATGTAGATGCTGCATTTGGTGGTTACTCATTATCATGTATTAGAGAAAATTATAATTTAGAAAATCCTTTAGATGATCAGTTGCTTTTTCCATTAAATAATAATAATAATAATAATGATGATGATAATGAAAGTGATTCATTCGATCCAGAGTTAATATTAAGTAGATATATTAAGAAACAATTAAATGCATGTAAATTTACTGATACCGTTACATTGGATGGTCATAAATCTGGTTATTTACCATTTTCAAATAGTGTAATTTGTTATAGAAATTCAAAGTATAAAGATATTCTTTCTTTTTGTGGTATTTATATTACGGGTGGAAATAAAAATGCTCCAAATTGTGGGAAATTTAGTATTGAAGGATCACGTCCTGGTAATCCATCAATTGCAGGTTATTTAACTCATTCAATAATTCGTCCTTCGAAAATTGGATATGGTAAAATTTTAAAAAGATGTATTTTAAATGCAAAACTTTTTTATATAGCTTTATTGATTAAATTCGATGGTAATAACGGTAATAATATTAAAGTCATTACAATTGGTAATAATCCATCCAATGATGTTTTAAATTATTTAAAAACAGAGATAATTGATTCAAATAATGGTAAAATTAAACCATTCAATCAAATCACATCAAATAAAACATTATTACAAACTTTATCAAATTATGGACCAGATTTAAACGGTGTTTGTTTTGGATTCAATTTTCAATCACTTTCAAGTGGTGAATTAAATAATGATTATCAAAAGTATTTGGAATTTAATAAAATGATAATCAAAAGGTTCGATTTCTTAAATGGTCCAGAAACAGATTTGATAATTGGTAATACTCATTTTAATGATAGTTATGGTAATGAATTTATTTCATCACTTTTGAGTAGTATCGGTTTAAAGAATAATATCCCCAATCAAGACAAAATATCAATACCAGTTCTTAGAAGTACAATTATGTCACCATTCCTTAGTGAAACAACTCAAGGTTCATACATTGATGTTATCATTCAATTATTATTAAAAGAAATAACTTCATTTTTATTATTAATTTCAAATTAAAAAAATTTCTGAAAAAGTCATAACTCTTTTTCAACTGAAAAAAAAAAATTTGTTTTTTTAAAATTTCCTTTTTAAGTCTTATTTTGGGTTAAAATTCCAAATTTTCTTCTTAGAAAAAAAGAAAAAACAAACATGGGAATTTTCATAAAAAATTTTATTTTTTTAAATAAAAGATTAATCTTTTTTAAAGACACAAATTTCAAACTTTTTTCCAATTTAATTTTGTTTTTTTTTTTTNNTTTTTTTTTTTTTATTTTTTGTTTTTTTATTTTTTTATTTTTTTTTTTTTCATTTTATTTTTTTTTTTAAAAAAAATTAAACTATTTATTGAAAATAATTTCTTTTAAAAAAAAATAATAATTTACTAAAATTAATTAAATTTATACATATCCACCTCAAAATTAATTTTGAAATAATAGAAAAAGATTTTAAATTATTCTCACTTCTTTTGCATAGTATAAAATTTGTTGCTTGTTGTTGAGATAGTTATTTTTTATTAAAGACAGAGTTGTAAAGTGAAAAAAACAAATACAAAAAATGGTAAATCCTTTTTTTCTTTTTTTTCATTCAGCTATTTTTTATAGAAACAACCATACTAAATTTTCTTTTCCATTTCAATAATATCAATTTCAAAGGACACAATAAAATTTTAAATCTATGACCAATAATCATTGAATTATTATTAAAAGAAATTAAATGTTTTTAATATATTTATTTGAAAGTAAAAATGTTGATAAAAAATTAAATGCACTAAAATTGGTATCAAAGATTAGCTAACTCAGTTTTGGTTTTATAATGTTACAGTCTGGTTAAATTTAATTATGTGTAAGTTTTTTATCTGTTTTTGTTGTCGATTTGGTTAAAAAGTTTTTTTATTTGTTTCTTTGTGTTTTTTTGTTTTTTTAATATTATTACATTAATTTCTTTTTTAATAATATTATTAAAAAACAGTTAAAATTCACACATTATCTACTGATGTAAAATAACTGTTGTTAGAAAAGGGTTAAAAAAAAAAACACACACATAATAGTCAAAAAAAAATAAAAAAAACAATCAAAATAATTATTTCATTTTTCTGAAAACTAACTTTTAAAAGTTTAAAATTTTTATTAGTTTATTTTCTAAAAATTATTTATTTTTTAATTTTTTAAAGGTATCTTTATAATAGAGATATAAAATTATTTCCTACTCTTATTAAATTTATAAATTCAAAAAATGGACCCGTTGTCATTATTTTTAGGACCAAAAGTATTATTAATATAAATAAAACTTAATTTTTATCACAATTTAATATTAATTTTTAATAATTTTATAGGGTGAGAATAAAAATCTTTTTTCTCAGCTTTTCAGAATTGTTTTTAATTCTACAATTGATTCAAGAATAATATTTAATGAAAGTGAACCATCTATTTTTGAAGATGGATATCTTGAATCTAAAAATTTTAAAAAATCAAGTGGGTTAATAAAAGAAAATACAAAATTAATCTGTAACTATATTAAAGACTCAACACAGTTTTCAAGTTTAAGATATCAAGAGCACATGGTTGATGATCCGTTAATTCCAGGATTCATTGGTACAATTGCTGGTCTTTTTTATAATCAAAACAATTGCTCACCTCAAGTATGTATAAAATCATCATTGATTGAATATGCATTTATCAATGATCTTTGTTCAATGGTAGGATATGATACAAGTAAAACTCCCGATTATTATAATTCTTCAAAAAATTATAATGCAATTGAAAAGATTCAAAAAGAAATTGAAGCTGTTTATCCATTTGGTCATAATACTGCAGGAGGTTCGGTTTCTAATATTGAAGCATGTTGGTCAAGTTATTGGGTTAAATTTTTACCTGTTGCAATTAAAAATTCAATATTAAATGAAAATGATTTAAAAGATTCTATGAATTTAACAATTACTCTACCCAATGGTAAAACAAATAAATTATTAATTGAATGTTCAAATTGGGAATTATCAAATTTAATTGGTGATTTATCTGTTAAATTACCTTATCAAATTAGTTTAGAATGTAATTTACAAATTGAAAATGTTTTTGAATTAATAAAAAAATATCATCCATGCACTTTGGGAGTATATGAATTTTTTGCAGATAATCAAATTAATCAACCAATTTTTTTAATTCCTTCATCAGCACATTATAGTTTTAAAAAAGCGATTTCATTAATTGGACTTGGTTCTAAAAATATAAAATCAATAAAACTTCAACCAAATGCAAGAATGGATACTGATGAAATAAAAACATATATTAAACATTGTATTGAAAATGAAATTCCAATTATTAACATCGTATCTATTTTGGGATCAACCCAAGAGTATGCTGTAGATAATATTCATAAAATTCTTTCAATTAGAAATAAAGTAAGAAGAGATTTTAATTTTAATTTTGAAATTCATGTAGATGCTGCATTCGGTGGTTATTCATTATCATGTATAAGAGAAAATTATAAATTAGAAAACCCAATAGATGATCAATTTTTATTTATGAATAATAATTTTGAAAATGAAGACAATAATATAAATGAAAATGCTTCATTTGATCCAGAATTAATATTAAGTAGTTATGTAAAAAAACAACTAAATGCATGTAAATTTGCAGACACAATTACATTGGATGGTCATAAATCTGGTTATTTACCATATTCAAATAGTGTAATTTGCTATAGAAATTCAAAGTATAAAGATATTCTTGCGTTCTCTAGTGTTTATGCTGATGATGGAAGTAGAAATTTACCAAACTGTGGGTTTTTCGGTATTGAAGGCTCACGTCCTGGTCATTCACCAATTGCAGGCTATTTAACTCATTCAATAATTCGTCCTTCGAAAATTGGATATGGTAAAATTTTAAAAAGATGTATTTTAAATGCAAAACTTTTTTATATAGCTTTATTAATTAAATTCGATGGTAATAATGGTAATAATATTAAAGTCATTACAATTGGTAATAATCCATCCAATGATGTTTTAAATTATTTAAAAACAGAGATAATTGATTCAAATAATGGTAAAATTAAACCATTCAATCAAATCACATCAAATAAAACATTATTACAAACTTTATCAAATTATGGACCAGATTTAAACGGTGTTTGTTTTGGATTCAATTTTCAATCACCTTCAAGTGGTGAATTAAATAATGATTATCAAAAGTATTTGGAACTCAATAAAAAGGTAATCAATAGATTCGATTATGTTAGGAATGCTGATGCAGATTTGATAATTGGACATACTTTTTTAAATGGTTGTTATGGTAATGAATTCATTTCAACATTCCTTGACTCAAATGAATTAAAAATCAACATTCCTGCCTATAATAAAATATCAATACCATTGTTCCGATCTTCATTAATGTCTCCATTCATTAGTGAAACAACTGAAGGCTCATACTTTGATGTTATCTTGAACCTATTGCTTAAAGAGATTACAACTTTTGTAAACTAAACAACCAACAATTAATAAAAAATTAAAAAGTTTGAAATTTTAAATTTAAGTAATGGATTCAAAAAAAAAAAAAAAAAAAAAAAAAATGGCATCTTTAATTAGTCTTCAACAATGTAACATATAATTAAAAAATAAAATTTTTATTTATTTTTTTGTGAATATTCCGAATGTTTTTATTTTTGCTTAGACTCTTCAATGTTAACACTAAAAATGATAATAAGTAAAAAATCAGAAAATTGGTATTAATTATATTGGTTAAGTATAATACCCTCTTTAAGTAAAAATGAAAAAAATAAAAAATAAAAAAATAAAAAAAATAAAAATAAAAAAAATAATAAAAAAATAAAAATGTTATCTCCAAAATATATTAATGGGTTTAAATTGGTAAATATTCTATATCGGGAATAACTTCATAGAAAAAATATAAAAATCGAAATAATTAAGTAAGGATGAATTTTAAACTATTTAACATTAAAAAAAATATGTATTTTTTTAACCAATAGAATGTTTTTATTTAATATTTTGATAATAAATTTATTTATTTTTATTTAACAAATGAATAATATTTTAATATATACTAAAATGTGACAACAAAACTTTAAAAAAATAAAAATATAAAAAAATAAAAAAAAATAAAAAAAAACTTTTTTACAAATTATTTTTTCTGACCAAAAATTTCTTTTTTTTTTTATTTGCTTAAAAAAAAACAATTGGATAATGATTTTAAATGAAGAAATGGGTTCGTTTTAAAAAATTCAAGGCTTAATCTCATATATACCATATAATACATTGCTTAAATTTTTTTAAAAAAAAGATTTTAATAATATTTTTACATGTAAGTACATGAAACTCTTTGAATGGAAAAAAAATATAAAAAGATAGAAAAAAAATAAAAATAGAAATTATTTGATTAAAAAAAACTATTGTCGATTTTAAAAAAAGTTTCTATTTGGATTAATAAAAATTTTAAAATGGATACAATATCATTGTTTTTAGGTGCAAAGGTAAATATTTTTAGGGTTTTATTAACAATTAATTTTATTAATAAAAAAAAAAAAAAAAAATTTTACAGGGTGAAAATAAAAAATTATTATCAGAACTTTCTAAAATTGCCTTTAACTCTGTAATTGATTCAAGACTTCAATATAGTAATAGTGAACCATCAATTTTTGAAGATGGATATTTTGAATCCAATAATTTTAAAAAATCAAGTGAACTAATAAAAGAAAATACAAAATTAATCTGTAACTATATTAAAGATTCAACACAGTTTTCAAGTTTAAGATATCAAGCACACATGATTGAGGATTGTTTGATGCCAAGTTTTATTGGGACAATTGCTGGAGTTTTTTATAATTCAAATACTTGTACACCACAAGTATCTTTTAAATCATCTTTCGTTGAATTTGCATTTGCCAGTGATCTTTGTTCAATGGTAGGATATGATACAAGTAAAATACCAGATTACTATAACTCTCCAAAAGCTATTAGTTCAATTGAAAAGGTTCAAAAAGAAATTGAAACTGTTTATCCATTTGGTCATAATACAGGTGGCGGCTCGGTTTCTAATATTGAAGCATGTTGGTCAAGTTATTGGGTTAAATTTTTACCAGTTGCAATTAAAAATGCAATTTTAAATGAAAATGATTTAAAAGATTCTATGAATTTAACAATTACTCTACCCAATGGTAAAACAAATAAATTATTAATTGAATGTTCAAATTGGGAATTATCAAATTTAATTGGTGATTTATCTGTTAAATTACCTTATCAAATTAGTTTAGAATGTAATTTACAAATTGAAAATGTCTTTGAACTTATTAAAAAGTATCATCTATGTTCGTTGGGTACATACAAATTTTTTATAGATAATCAAATTAATCAACCAATTTTTTTAATTCCTTCATCAGCACATTATAGTTTTAAAAAAGCGATTTCATTAATTGGACATGGCTCTGATAATATAAAATCAATAATTATGGAAACAAATGGCAGAGGGAATATTAATGATATAAAAAGATACATCAAACATTGTATTGAAAATGAAATTCCAATCATTAACATCGTATCGATTTTAGGTTCAACACAAGAGTATGCTGTAGATAATATAGATGAAATTGTTTCAATAAGAAATCAAGTAAGAAGAGATTTTAATTTTAATTTTGAAATTCATGTAGATGCTGCATTCGGTGGTTATTCATTATCATGTATAAGAGAAAATTATAAATTAGAGAATCCTTTAGATAATAAATTTTTATTTATGAATAATAATTTTGAAAATGAAGACAATGGCGAAAATGAAAACATTTCATTCGATCCAGAATTAATATTAAGTAGTTATGTAAAAAAACAATTAAATGCATGTAAATTTGCAGACACAATTACATTGGATGGTCATAAATCTGGTTATTTACCATTTTCAAATAGTGTAATTTGTTATAGAAATTCAAAGTATAAAGATATTCTTACATTTTCTCGTCTTTATGTTGCTGGTGGTAACAAAAACATACCAAATTGTGGTGTTTTTGGTATTGAAGGTTCACGTCCTGGTCATTCACCAATTGCAGGTTATTTAACTCATTCAATAATTCGTCCTTCGAAAATTGGATATGGTAAAATTTTAAAAAGATGTATTTTAAATGCAAAACTTTTTTATATAGCTTTATTGATTAAATTCGATGGTAATAACGGTAATAATATTAAAGTCATTACAATTGGTAATAATCCATCCAATGATGTTTTAAATTATTTAAAAACAGAGATAATTGATTCAAATAATGGTAAAATTAAACCATTCAATCAAATCACATCAAATAAAACATTATTACAAACTTTATCAAATTATGGACCAGATTTAAACGGTGTTTGTTTTGGATTCAATTTTCAATCACCTTCAAGTGGTGAATTAAATAATGATTATCAAAAGTATTTGGAACTTAATAAAAATGTAATTGACAGATTCGATTATGTTAGAGGCCCTAATACAGATTTAGTAATTGGCCATACATTCTTAAATGATAGTTATGGTAGTGAATTCATTTCAACGTTATTGGATTCAAATTCTCTAAAAAATAATATTCCTACCTATAATAAAATTTCAATACCATTACTCAGAGCATCAATTATGTCACCATTCATTGGTGAAACCTCAGATGATTCATTTTTTGACACTATTTTAGGAATACTATTAAAAGAAATTACAACATTAATAAATCAATAAAACTATTTTAATTTTAAAATTTCACATAAACAACCCAATTATTTCAAAAATGAAAACACAATTGAACTATTTCAATTAAAAAATATTTGAAAAGCATTGGATTTTTTAAGGTATCAAATCGATTGATGTAAAAATATAAAATATTAACTTTTTTTTTACACAAATGCTATAATTCCTAAATTTTTAAACTTTTTTTTTTTTTTTTTTTTTCCCAATTAAATAATATTTTATTATAATTAAATTTTTAACATTCTGGATAATTTGTTGTTTGTTCAA
The DNA here is from genome assembly GCA_000277465.1 of Dictyostelium intermedium. Classification (NCBI taxonomy): domain Eukaryota; phylum Evosea; class Eumycetozoa; order Dictyosteliales; family Dictyosteliaceae; genus Dictyostelium; species Dictyostelium intermedium. The sequence continues at coordinate 19,889 of JH722899.1, read as the reverse complement.
ATGAAATTTCTATATTATCAATTATAATATCACCAATTATATCTTTTATTTCAAAAACAATCTTGTCCATTTGAAACTCTGAGTTAATATCAAATTTTTTAGTACCATAATACATTTTATTTTTATTAATTCCCAATGAATTGTTTTTAATAATATCACCATTAAAATAATCCATATTTAATTTTTTAATGTCAACAGTTTCTTTAAATGATTTTATTTGATTTGTTTTTGAAAATGATGAATTAAAAAAAAGGAAAATGAAAGTTCTTTTTCATTTTCTAAACAATCATGGTTGTTATTGTTATTGTTATTGTTATTATTATTATTATTATTATTATTATTATTATTATTATTATTATTATTATTATTATTATTATTATTATTATTATTATTATTATTATTATTTATATTAATATCATTTAATTTAATATAATTTGAACAATGAATTGATATTAAAATTCTATTAAAAGGTTTCTCTCCTTTTAGCTTGACTGATGTTTTTAAAAAATTATTTTTTTATTTATCGATGAATAAAAAGGATATAAACCTGATACTTGATCAATTAATTCTTCATGTTGTGGTTGTTGTTGTCGTTGTTGTTGTCGTTGTTGTTTTTGTAAAGTATTTTCATTTTTAATTTTAATTCCCTCATTAAAGATTAATGATTTTGGTTGTATTTTAAATATTTTATATTTTAAACTAAAACTGTCTTCCTCATCTTGAACCTCCTTTGCCCCATTTTCTTCTTTGTTGAAATTTATTATTAAATAATTTTCATTTCTTTTTTCATTGTTTTTTGCACTAATTATTTTAATTGGATATTTATATTTTAAATAATCTAATTCAATGAACCTTGAAACATTTTTTAAAGTATTATTAATTGATTTTAATTTATAGATATTATAATCATTGGTATTAAATAATAATTGAGATAAAGAATATCCAAAATTATTTTGAAATTTAAAAATTTCTTTTTGAAATTCATTTTGAAGTTCTTTTTTTTTAATTTGATCAAAATTAAATCCCCACTCACTACCATTATTTATTAAATCAATTGTAATTGAACAATAGATTGACATATTTATTGTTGAGAGTTTTAAAATTTGTTTTAAAAATGTTGATGATGTTGTTGATAATGTTGATGATGATGTTGAAGTTGTAGAAGATGTTGATGTTGAAGCCAATAATGGTTTAAAATAAAATTCATTAAATTCTTTTAATAAGAATATTAATTTTGAATAATAATTTCTTATATTTAAATTTAAACAATCATTTGAAAGTTTTGAAAATTCTTGATAGTTTATTGTTTTTGAATTTTTATTGGTTATGATTGATTTAATGGTTTCAGAGCCAACATTTCTAATTTCCCAAATTTTTAATAGATCACATAAACAATTCCCATTATCTTGTAAATCCTTTAAATTTTTATTTAAAAATAATATTATATCTTCATTTGTTTTTTCATTTATTAATTGCTCAATATCTTGAAATAAACCATAAAAAACTTTACTAAATCCTGTAAGAGTTAAATAACTATTATCATCAAACGAGAATAATTTACCCCAAAATCCACTAAAAATTCCAGATTTTATTTCATTGTTAAATGGATTCAATCCAATTAAATTATTTAATAATTCATATGATAATTCAATTATGTCAATATCTTCCATTTATTTGTTTTTTTTTTTTTTTTTATTAAAAAGGGGTAAAAATAAAAAAATTACTTTTTTTTTTACTCTTAACAAAAAAAAAAAATAAAATATAAAAAAATAAAATAAAAAATAAAAAAAGAAATAGTGAACTTTTCAAACACAGTGGTGTGTTCAATAAAAATAAAATAAAATAAATAAAAAATAAAAATTGTTACCTTTTTTATATTTTAAATTTTTTTTTTTTTATTATTATTTTTATTACAATCCTCAATCGTTTTTCCACTTTTTTTTTTTTTTTTTTTTTTTAATTATATTTAAATTTGAAATTTTTTTCTACAATTTATGTATTATTTTATAACTGTAAAATTATTCTTTCTATACGTATTATTTTAAAAATTATTTGTTGAATTAATGAGATAATGGATATTTGTGAGTGATATCATAATATTTTTGTTTGAGTTCTGGGTTTGCAGCCAAGTATTCCTCTTTAAAATTTTCATATTCTTTGTCTGCCTTATTCTCGAAATAGTGTTGAGCATATAAAGATCCAAGGATTGGAACGATACAAAATAGTGTCAATAAGTATGGATTAATTGGGTATGGTACTGATGGCTATTATCAAACACATTTTCATATATAAGTAAAATGTTGTTTTTATTGTAGTTATTGTTATTTTTTGTTGTTGTTGGTGTTGATGTTAATGTTGATGTTGATGTTGATGTTGATGTTGATGTTGATGTTGATGTTGATGTTGATGTTGATGTTGATGTTGATGTTGATGTTGATGTTGATGTTGATGTTGATGTTGATGTTGTTAATGTTAGTTAATTAAATTGCAATTATAATTTCACAATATATGTATATTTATTTTGCACAATTTATACATACTGGTTTATTTAAAAAGTAGCCTCTTGGGAATTCATCTTCAACATCATCTGGATCAACGTGATCGTGATGATCATCGTGGTGATCATCATTGTGATGACCATCTTTTTCGTGATGATGATGACCATGTGCACAACCTGGACCGTGAACATGTTCTTGTTGTGATTCAATTAACTCTCTAATTTGAATTGGATCAACAATGAAGTTTCTATGTAAGTATGAATAGACTGCATCACCTTTATGTACGTTAACATTAATCATTTTAGTACCTGGTTCTGGTTCACCTGGATAAGCACCACCTGAACCACCACCACCGTGACTTGCAAATGAACGAATGGTGGTATTCTTTACAATTGATTTAGAAACGTTTGTTGATGATAATAATCTAGTTGCTCTTGATAACATCCTATAATATTATTTTTTTATGTATTATATAAATGATTCAAAACAAATTCAAAAAAAAAAATAAAAAAAAATAAAAAAAAAAAATAGAAAAAAAAAAATGAAAAAAAAATTTTAAAAAAAAAATAGAAAAAAAAAGATATTCATAAAAACAAATACAAATCATTCCCGTCGTTGTTGTATTTCTTTTCTTTTTTTTACATTTTTAAAAAAACAAAAGGAAAAAAATAAGAAAAAAAAATCAAACTTTGATTCTCAGGTTTCTTTGAGAAAATTTTTTTTTTTTACATTTTTAAAAAAAAATCCAAAATTACAAGAATTTTTAAATAAATAAAAAAATTCTTTTTTTTTTTAATATAAATTTTTTTTTTTCTAAAAAAATTAAAATGAATTCAAACAAATAAATAAATAAACAAATAAACACAAATAGATATGTACACACAACAAAAATCAACACAAAATGGTATGGCACCACCCTCATCATCATCATTGTCATCATCATCATCATCATCTTTATTATTAACCCAATCAACACAATCAAATAATAAAATGAAAATATATAAAAGTATACCAAGTAAGGAGATGGAATTATTTTTATTTACAATACCAAGTAAAGAGAAGACATTAATGTTAACGGATTTAGAAGAGAATACAACCAAGTTAGATATAGAGAAAGCATTTTCAAAGTTTGGGTTAATCTATGATATAGTTGTTTATAAAAATAAAAACTCCAAACAAATATTAGGATTAATTAAATACTGCCTTGAGAACAGTGCGATATCGGCATTAAATTATCATAATACGATTGAAAAGATAAAAATCAATGGTAAAGAATGTATCTCTGTAGTATTATCAAGTTTTAAAAGTGATAAACCCTATGAAATACCATTCCCTAAATCATTGCAAATCATAAATCATCTATTGGGTTTCAATCAATGGTCAACCGAAATAGATAGATTCGAGCATGAATATACTCGTGAAATTTTACTTGAAACCGATTTAAATGGTACACCATTACAAACGCCAATAAGAAAATATGAATCGAAATGGTATGCATTGGTTTATTGTACGTTCAAACAAATCGATGTTAAAATAAGTACCGTTTCACATGGTATCGGTGAAGACTCTTGTAAGATTGAGGCAACTAAAAACGCTAAAAAAGTGGCTGTTTCAAATGCAAGAAAATTAGCATTCACTAAAATTGGTATACTAATTATTAATGAACAATCACCAATACCCTGTATATTAGACCAAGACTCAATACTTGATACTTCAAATAACTTTAACTCTGAATGTAACCAATATATGTTTGATAATAATTTAATTCAAGACAATGAAGAAGTAGAACAACAACAACAACAACAACAACAACAACAAGATGATGATGAGTTTGAAGAAAATGAAATTTTAGATAATGATATAGAATTTGATTTTGGTACCAACAATATAGATGATAATCAAGATGAATTCCAAGTTAATGTTGATGTTGATGCTGATGTTGATGTCGATTTTGGTACTGATATTAAAATTGATGTTGATGTTGATGCTGGTGTTGATATTGATGTTGATATTTCAATACCTTAAAAAAACTAAACAAACATAAATAAATATAAATAAATAAAATAATAATTTTTTTAAAAAAAAAAATAAAATAACTTTTTATTAATTTTTATTATTTATTTATTTATTTATTTATTTATAATATAATTGAAACATTTTTTTAATTTCTTCATATACTAATAAAGTGATTGAAGTATTTGGTATAACTTTAATTGTATTAGGTATGAAACCACGATAGAATCCAGTGATACCTTCACTCTTTAAAATTTTAAATATAACATCTTTTGTTCCATTGTATACTTTGACATTATTTTGATTTGGTATATTTCTTTCATCTTGTAATCTAGTTTTTACAACTTGAAATGGATATAAAATTGTACTTGCTAATAATTTTGAAACACTACTTGCTATAAAAATTTCTGATGCATTCTAAAAGAATAAAATAAAATAAAGTTTATTTGTAATTTTAGTATATATTATAAATAAAGAAAAAAAAAAACAAATAAAAAAAAAAAAAAATTAACATACTAATGAATCTAAAGATTTACCAGAACTTGTAGAGAAATAATATTTAATATGTTCATATGAAGACATTTGAATACCACCATGAAAAGTTAACCATAATGATGGGATAACACCTTTATATAAACCTTTAAAACCTTCAACTTTAACAGTTTTTCTAATTCCATCTAATATACCAGTGTAGTAAGTTGGTGATCCAGGTGTTTGTAATTGCATACGAGTTTTAATTAAAAATATTGGATTGGTTATGAAAACTTGTGTGGCACTAGCTCCAACTGCGCAAATAAAATGATTGAATGTATCTAATTGTGTGACGTTTTGTTTGGTTTTTAATATATTTTTATAGGTTTCATAAAAGTGCATATAAGTTCCCCATGCTATACCACTGGCTACAATAGTTGGTGATGATCCTCTCCAAAATTGTTTGATTCCCTCATTCTTAAAAACACTTTTACATGTTTCAATCACTCCAACCCTTTTAATTTTAGTTATATCACTTCCATTGCTACCATTAGCAAATCCACTACCTTGTAATCTAACTTTTAAAAAATCAAAAGGTTGTAAAAATGCTGTTGCAACTGTTGATCCTAATAACGCTGATGTTCCTTCTATATCTTGAAAGAATTTGGAAGTTTAAAAAAAAAATAAAAAAAAAAATAAAAAAATAAAAAAATAAAAAAAAAGAATAATGATAATAATAATAATAATAATAACGTTAATATGGAATAGAATACAAACTATTGTATATAAAAATATACTTTACATGGTGGTAATTTGATTTTATCTGATTTGGCACTCATTTTAAAATTCTTTTTAATTCACGCTTTTTTTAAAAAAAAAAAATTCCAACTCACACCCTAAAAAAAAATAAAAAAGGATTTATATACAAATATATCTTAAATACTCATAAACCTTTTTCTTTGTTTTTTTTTCCTTTTATTTTATTTTAATTGATCTAAAAAAAAAAAAAAAAAAAAAAAAAAAATAANAAATAAA
>JH722891.1:16883-28592 GCA_000277465.1 Dictyostelium intermedium | reverse complement strand
CATCGATTATTGGTTTTTTTCAATTATAAAACTATCTGATGTAATACCATTTTGATTACATCTTTTATCTCTGTTTTGTTTAATCAATGAAATAGTTGATTCAATTTTATCAAATTGTCTACCAGATTCAGAGAAACGTGATCTTGCAATTGCATCAAGTGATGCTTTTCTTGGGGTTCTAAATGCTGATAGAGCTAAACTAACTTGTGATAGTATTGGTGTCGTCGATGTTGATGATGCTAATGAACTTGATTCACTGGAATTATTTGATTCAAATTTTTTAAATTCTTGTTGGTAATGTTGTTCAATTTGTTCTTTTGGAAATTTATTCCTACACAATGGACATTGGAAATTATTACCTTCCTCTTCAATATGATCAAATTCATTTTTAAAAATTCTTTGTTGTTTAATTGGATATTGTTCTTTTTCTTTTCTTTTTTCTTTTTCAACTTTTTCAACTTTTTCTTTTTTTTCTTTTTTTCTTTGTTATTGTTACTTGATCTGGATTTTTTGGTGGTCTACCTCTTTTTCTTTGAACAGGTGTATTATTATTATTATTATTTAATAATTCATTCAATTCTTGTTGTTCATTTTCTTGTTGGGAAATAATTTTATCTTCTTTTTGATCAATCTGTTCTTCTTCTTGTTGCAGTTTTGTTTTCTCAATAATAAAATTTTGCTCAAATTGATGTGAATCTTGTTTCTCCATTTTAAAAATTTTTTCTATTAATCTTCCATTAATTAAAAGATTAATGATAAAAAAATTAAGATTATTTTGGGAAGTAATTAAATATCCTCCAAGTTTTTTGTGTAAATATCCTTTATCTCAAAAAAAAAAAAAAAATTCATTTGCCCAATTAGCAATAACGGACCCATATAAATCAACACGAGTTCGTTTTTTTTTTGAAAAATTCAATTTTTATTTTTTTTTTAAAAATAAAAAAATAACGTTTAGATATTTATTATTTTAAATTATTTATTTATTTTTTTTATTTTTTTATTTTTTTTTCTATAAAAAAAATATAATAATTCTATTATTATTAAAAATAAATATAAATAAAAAGAATAAATTTTTTATAAAAAAAAATAATATTATTTTTAAAAAAATTTTTAATTGTTTTTTTTAAAAAAAAAACGAAAAAAAAAATTAAAACAAATCGGCAACAGTTTTTTTTTTATTTCTTTTTTTTTTTTCTGTTTAATTAAAATTGTAATAATAAATTTTTAAAAATGCCAGGTAATTATTGATATTTTTTAATTGTTTTTTCTTTATTATTATTATTTTTTTTTTTTACAATCTTTAAAAATTAATAATAATAAAAATAATAATAATAATAAAATTATTAATTAAATAATTTTTTTTTTTTTTTTTAAAAAAAAAAAGACTATGGATCATTAGAATATTGGGATGAAAGATATACAAATTTAACAATTAAAAAAGATTTTGATTGGTATCATGGTTATCCAACATTAAAAGTATTTTTAAATAAATTTTTTGGGAAAAAGGATAAAATATTAATGTTAGGTTGTGGTAATAGTAAATTAGGAGAGGATATGAATGATGATGAATTTATTGATATCATTAATATGGACTATTCGGAACCATTGATTCAGTATATGAAAGAGAGAACCAAAGGTAGAGTTGGATTAGAGTATTTGACAATCGATGGTAGAGATATGAAACCATTCTTTAAAGACAATGAATTCGATCATGTTTTTGATAAAGGTACATTGGATGCCGTAATTTGTAGTGACGATGATAATGAAAATGCTAAAAAGATTATATTGGAAGTTAGTAGAATAATTAAACCTGGTGGTTTTTTCATTGTAATGACCTATGGCTCACCAGAATCACGTTTACCATTACTTAATTTACCAATTCATAATTGGACCATCACAATGAGAATGGCTGGTTCAACTGAAAACTCTCAAATGAATCAATGTCATTATATCTTTATTTGTCATAAAAACTCGGAAAATGGTGAATCAATGAAACATAAATTCCCAATTGAAACTCATTCTCATTTTTTAACCTCTTCAATAGGTGAAGTACCTTTGGAAGTTTTAAAAAAATAATTATTTAAATTATTTAATAACAATAATAATAATAATAATAATAATAATAATAATAATAATAATAATGTAAAAATATATATTTTCAATAAATTTATTTATTAAAAAAAAAATTTAGTTTTTTTAAAAAGAAAGAATAAATAAAAAGGTTTTTTATTTTTTATTTTTTATTATATATTATGGTATTAATACTATTATATACCATTATCATCATCTTTTTTATTGTTTTTATTGTTTTTTTTTATTACCATATTCAAAAGTAATATTAAACCATTGTTGTATTTGAACGCTGTCTAACATTGTTCTCATATTCAAACATTGTTGGAATTTTTGGAATAGGTTTTGGTGGTAAAACCAATGAGGGTGGCTTTGGTGGTAAGGTTGGTAATTGACTTTGATTTTTGGTTGGTGAAATTGGATTACTATTGCTATTATCAACTGTTGTTGGTGCTGGTGGTGGTGGTATTGATAAAGTTGGTATATTTACTGGTGTTGTAGACTCATTGCTTGTTGTTATAGGTGAAACAATTGGTAAAAGTTTACATTTATTTTTATCTGGTAGTGGTGGGGGTATACTTGAGTGTTGTGATTGTGGTTGTGTCTGTGAGGTAGGAGTTGGTGGTATTGGAGTTGATGGAGGTATATGTGGTGTTGTTGTTGTTGATGATGATGATGATGATGAAGGTGGTGCTGGTGTTGGTGTTGTTATTATTCTTGGTGACAATGATGGCTCATTATTATCATCAATTGATGAGGATATTATTGGTGGCGGTGGTGGAAGTAAAGTTGTATTTGTGGTGTTTGATGATAAAATTGGTGAAATTGGAGGTGGAGGTAATGCAGATAAAATACTAGCTGTAGTGAAATTTGGTGAGGATCCAATTGGAGATCTTGGGCTAATTGGATTTTTAGATGATAAATAGGATGACGATGTAGAATTTTGAGAAGAAGGAGGTGAAACAAAATCAGTTTGTGCTCTTGTTTGTCTAGTTCTTGGTTGAAATAAATTTGGATCTTCAAAGATATCATCATAGTTTAATAAAATACTAGACATTAATGTTTTGGTAGATTTAGAATCTTCAACAGTAAATTGTAAAACTTCTAAATCTGTATTTGCTTGAGGTCTTAATATGGTTGGTAAAAATACTATGGATACTGAAAATTTTAAAATTAGGACAAAAATAAATACCATAAATAAAAATAAAAAAAAAATGTTAGTTTTATTATTTTTATTTATGATATTTATTTTTGTCCTAATTTTAAAACTTACATGCATCTGGTGTCATTTTATTTACATTTGAATGTTCAACAACTTTTTGAAGGAAACTAAATATATATTTCATAACTTTTCTATTATATGGTGGTAAATGTGCAATAACTTTTTTAAGTAGTTCAACTTTAACCTTTTCATCTGCCACAGCTGTAGTATATTTTTTTTTGGAAAAAAAAAAAAACAGAAAAACAGAAAAACAGAAAAATAAATTTATAAATTTATTAGTATGATTGATAAGTTTATAACAATGTATTTAAAACATACATTCACAAGCAATAAACATGTCATAATGTTCAAAGGTACAAAGTGGAACTTTTAATTCCCTTAAATATGCTTTTAAAAGTGATGCTACCACATGAGCTTCGTGAGGTGGGAAATTTACAGGTTTTTCATTGTCATAAAGTGATCTATAATTTTGAATTGATGCCAATGAGCCATTCTCTCTGAAAATACCTGGTGTTTCTAATCCAAATTGTTCTAAATATTCAATGGTTTGTACTAAAATTATTGGTAATTCCTCTTCAAATAAAAATGGTAAACTACCACCAAATACTTTTTTACTATTGTTATTATTATTATTATTATTACTACTACTATTCTCTGATTCTTGATTCTTTTTTTATTTGATTTTTTATCTTTTTTTCTTTTTCTTTTATTTCTTTTTCTTTTTCTTTTATTTCTTTTTCTTTTTCTTTTATTTCTTTTTCTTTTTCTTTATCTTTTTCTATATTTTCTCCACTTTCTTTTTCTTTTTTTTTACCAAACTTCATTTTTTTTTTATTATTCTCTCTTTATTTTTTATTCTCTATTTTTTTATTTTTTTAATTTTTTTTTCTTTAAGCAGTGAATAAATAATTTTTTTATTCTCAATTTTTTTTTAAATTTTAAACAGCGAATAAATAATTTTTCTCTTTTTTTTTTTCTTTTTTTATTGATTAATTAATTAAATTTTGGAATGAAAAATAAAAAAAAAAATAATAATAAAAGAAAATGAGTTTAAACAAAAAAAAATTAAAAAAATTAAAAAAAATATATGTATTAAATAAATAAATAAATAAATAAATAAAATAAATGAATAATCTTTTTTTTTTNTTTTTTTTTTTTTTGGGGTTTTTTTTTAATATATAATGTACAAATTGATTTGAAATTAAATTGAAAAAAATTAAATTGTAGTTATTGGAATGATGATGTGTTTTTTTTTAATTATTATTATTATATAATTGGGTTTATAAAAAAGATTGAAATTTATTAATATTTATTTATTTTTTATTATTAATTTTTTTATTTTATTTTTTTTATTTAATTTTTTTATTTTTTGATATAGTTAACCCTATATATCTATAGTGTATTTTTATGTGGGGGGGCACGAATAAAAGTGTGTGAGTGTGTGGTATAATAAATTTTTTTTTTTAATTTATTTTTTATTTTTATTTATTTTTTATTTTTATTTTTATTTTTATTTTTATTTTATAATATAAATATTTTAATTTTGTTTTTGTTTTTTTTTAAATGTATGTTATTTTTTGTGAATGTGTAGGTGGCAATGTCTTGTTATTATTATTTCTATGTAAAGTAGATCATTTGGATTATAAAAAAAATAAAATAAAAAAAAGAAAAAAAAATAAAAAAATAAAAAATAAAAATAATTAAAATTAAACACACCAAATCTGAGATTCTTTTAATATTTTTTATGAAAAAAAAAAAAAATACAAAAAAAATCAAAAAAAAAAAAAAAGAAAAAAGAAAAAAAAAAAACGTTTTTATTTGAAAAGTTTTTAATTCAAAAATTATTTAAATAATTTATTTTAAATTTTTTTGAAGCATTTTTAGACTCAAATTGCGAGTACATTTGTTTTGCTATGGCTTGTGATACATAAAGTTTTTTTTCTTTTAAATTTTTTTAAAAAAAAAGTACAAAATAAAAAATGTTAAAAATTAATTTTTAGTTTGAAAAAAAGGTAGAACACCGATTTTTTGAAAAGTTTTTAATTTAAAAATTTTTATTTATTTGTTTTATTAAAAAAAATAATGATTTAATTAAACTGTTGCATCAATTGGTTTCTCTGGTTTCAAATTTGGAGAGAATTTTAAAACGGAATAGGGTATATTTGATGTTATACTTGGTGCTATACTATTAATTAAACTATTGTTATTATTATTATTATTATTATTATTGTTGCTGTTGTTATTGTAGTTATTAGTATTTAATTTTCTTGATTTATCTTTAAAGAATAAAACGATGATTAGAATGACAACGGCACAAATTGCAATATAACCTGTTACAGCCAACTGCGAGGAATCAGTTTCATTTGGATAGAGATCTCCATTACGAGTAAGAGGTATAATTAGAGATGGTATAACTTTATCACGTTGTTCCCAAGTGATATTTAAATATTTTTCTAAATTTGACCATTGTGGATCAGGAAATTGATTTTGATAGATATGATTACCACAAGTTTGAGCCAACATCACCGATTCCGGTTTACCAACTATCTTTGAAAACTTTTTCATCTCCTTAATTGAACCAGAGTCTGTGGTTCTACTTGGAAGTTCCAATTGTTTCAATGACTTTGAAATGGGTAACAATGGTCTATGCAATGTACCAATCGTTGGAAAATAGTTGGTAATCGATGGACTACCCTCTTTTAATACCGATAGGATATCTTCAATTAACCAAAAACAATCCAATCTACTCTTATCTTTTTGTGGTGATTCATCTAAACAATTGGAATCACCAAATACAACAATATTACCACTTGAATAAATTGATTCATCTTTTTTCTTTTGTTGTTTCTTTTTCTTATTTATCTTTTTATTAGTCACACTATTGCTATTACTATCTTCTTGACTACTACCACTACTACTACTACCACTATCAGAACTACTATCCTCACTTGATTCATTATCATTTTTATTAATATCATTACTTGATTCAACATCATCATCACCATCATTATCATCATTGTAATTATTATTATTATTATTATTAATAATATCAATAGTATTCTTTTTAGAAGTTGTTGTTGTTGTTGTTGTATTACTTTCACTAGCACTATTACTACTACTATCAGAACTATGTTCATTTTCTAAGGTTGTTGGTTGAAAGAAACCTAATACTGGTACTTTTGATTGTGAAGTTCTACCTTTAGTGATTAGACGAGTTTGATCAACCAAAGAGGCTTCCAATATTTTACCACCAGCAGGGAAACCAATGATTGAGGTACCAGATGAAAAAGTTGAGACTTTATCACCCACTGAAAATTCACCATTGTAAATACTATCACCGAAATAGATACCAAATACCGATAGGAAATCATTGAGAGCTGGTACATTTGAACCACCGGTAGCGGGTGACCATAGTTGTTGAGTATTGTCATCATGAAATTCTATTAGCTTCATAACTTCACTATTGTACCAATCGGCGAAAACGATTAGATTTAAACCATGGTTTCTTACATCCTCTTCGATCTTTTTAATTTCCGATGGTAAAAACTCCTCTTCAGGATCAATGATCATTAGAGTGCCATAGTTTGATGGATTGAAACAAGTTAATGGTGAACCGATCACCTCAACAAAGTAACCGAGTTGAGTTAATTTACCATAGAGTTTTCTAAAGTTTGTATGAATATGATCACCATTCCAATCGAATGGTTCATTCTTTGTCTCTAGGGAATCACGTGGAAAGAAACCCAATGGATAACGAAGATTATGAAATTGATCCCAAAGTATACGACGTTCTCTTGGTGGTTTTGGTATAATTTGTACACGTACTGGTAATTGAACTACATAATAGTTTCTTGAAGAAGTTGATGAAATACCATTGTTGTTGTTGTTGTTGTTGTTATTGTTGCTATTATCGATTGCAATTGTAACTTCAACGGAACCTTCAGCAACACCATTGAAAGATTGAGATTCTTCGGGTACAGTGAAGAAAATACCTAAATGACCAGTCCATGGCCAAATTGTGGATTGATAGGAAAAGTCCACTTTTAAGTGATGACCATTTCTTGAGGCATTCCAAAAGGTGTTTACAATCTCACCACTTACACTAACACCATTTAGAATGGTGGCATTTACAATGATTGGCATAGAGGTATGATAAAGTTTTTGAGTGCAATATGGCCAAAGATAGGGACAGGTGTCTTTGTTGGTTGGTAAGAAATCCAATTGTGATGGTGATATCGTTATCTTTGGTCTATAGTTATCCAAAAGTGTCTTGGCACCCAATACATTCAATTTACCATTGCCCTGTTCAAAGATACCGGCATTCTTTATTTTTTCAGCACTTTCAATGAGTACCTGTTTCATTGAGGATGGATTAATCAATTGTTTATCCTTTACCGTTGAGATTAGTAATGCGATTGCACCAGTTACAACGGGTGAGGATACCGATGTACCAGAGAGTGCCTTACAATTATCGTCATGACCATTAAGAGGTGAACCATAAACACCCGAACCATAGGCAACGAGATCGGGTTTAACTCTACCATATCCATGTGGTAACTCCCATGTTGTCATACCTCTACTCGAGAATGATGCCAATTGATCATTGTAATCGATACCACCCACACCAATAACATCGGATTGATCCGCTGGATTATTTAAAGTGCCATACAATGGACCATCGTTACCAATCGCCGAAACGACGATGATATTGTTGGCAGAGACTTCCCAAACCTTTTCAACAAATGGTTTATCCATAAAATCGGGACCACCAATCGAGAGATTTAAAACGTCAACTTTGGTGAGAATCACATGATTGAAGGCATCGATGAACCAACTTGTGAATGAAACTTTCTCAGAGTTGAAAACTCGGTAGATGTAGATCTCTGCATCGGGTGCAAATCCCATACATTTCTCCGATGAACTTGCAATGATACCAGTTACAAATGTACCATGACCAATGGTGTCCATATTGCTCTTTTTCTTGTTTTCAACTTTTTCACGTGCCCAATCGGTAATCTCTACCACATTAGAAAAATGTGGATGGTCTTTAGTTAGACCAGTATCGAATACTGCAACTTTGGTGCCTCTTCCTGTGAATCCTTGATTCCACAGTTTTCTAACATTAAATAAATCCGTTATTTGTATATGATCGTTTATAGATTTCAATTTTCTACCAACACTTTGATTATACTCTCTACCATTCATATCTAAATCAATCATTTCTTCGGGTATCTCTTGATGAATTCTACCATACATTTTTAAATTTTCAATCAATTTATCTTTATCAATCATTTCTTCTTCTTTGTACTTCTCCTCCTCCTCCTCTTCTATTTTATTATCTCTTAAATTCATTATTATTGAATCTTCATTAACTTTATTATGATCATCTTCTTGACTACTAGTTTGCCATTTCTTTAACATTGATTCATGAATCTTTCTTTCTGGAAATATATGTTTAATATTTGAATCCTGTGAAAGTATATTTACAATTGGTTCCAATGATTGTTGTCTACTACTCGTGATCTCCACCAATGCAAAATCAGATGGATATTTCGAGGCTGGATTGTTTCTTGGTATTATTTTCCAATCAATCATTTGATTCCTACTCGTTTGCTTGATCCTTTTCTCATTTCTATTAAATATCTCATTTAAATATGATTGATGTTCTTTTTGATCAATATATTTTTTAAACATTATTATATATTCTTTAACTAAATTATTATTATTATTATTGTTATTGTTATTGTTATTGTTATTGTTATTATTATTATTATTATTATTATTATTATTATTATTATTATTATTATTATTATTATTATTATTATTATTATTATTATTATTATTATTATTATTATTATTATTATTATTATTATTTTTGCCATTTCTTTAACATTGATTCATGAATCTTTCTTTCTGGAAATATATGTTTAATATTTGAATCCTGTGAAAGTATATTTACAATTGGTTCCAATGATTGTTGTCTACTACTCGTGATCTCCACCAATGCAAAATCAGATGGATATTTCGAGGCTGGATTGTTTCTTGGTATTATTTTCCAATCAATCATTTGATTCCTACTCGTTTGCTTGATCCTTTTCTCATTTCTATTAAATATCTCATTTAAATATGATTGATGTTCTTTTTGATCAATATATTTTTTAAACATTATTATATATTCTTTAACTAAATTATTATTATTATTATTGTTATTGTTATTGTTATTGTTATTGTTATTATTATTATTATTATTATTATTATTATTATTATTATTATTATTATTATTATTATTATTATTATTATTATTATTATTATTATTATTATTATTATTATTATTATTATTATTATTATTTTTAAAATTCATTATCATTTATTAATAATGGTGATACATTTGGGGTTTTTACTGTTGAACTGTTATATTCTTTAAAATTTACAAAATTATTATAAAGGTTATTATTATTATAAAGGTGATTATTATTGTTGTTATTGTTATTATTATTATTAGTATTATTATTGTTATTATTATAAGCTACTACTACATTTTTACTGTTACTATTTTTATTATTACTATTTTTATTATTATTATTACTAAAAATATTAAAACTATCACTATATATAAAAATTAAAATAAATGTTATGGTAAAAAACCATTTATAGTTTATTGGAATCATTTTTTTTTTTTTTTTTCTTTGATTTTATTTTTCTTTGTTTTTTTATTATTGTAATTTTTTTTTTTATATGTATAGAGATTTTGTGAGAGTAGTTATGCGAGAGAAAGGGTGTTATGAGAAAAAAAAATTTTAATTTTTTTAATTTTTTTTATTTTTAATTTTTTTTTCAATTTTTTTATTTTTATTTTTATTTTTATTTTTTATTTTTTTTTTAAACTTTTTGTGATTATTCGCTGCAAAAAAAAATAAAAAAACAAAAAAAGATATCAAAAAAAAAATTTAGATGAGTAAATTTAGATAATTGAATATAAAATTTTGTTAATACAATAAAAAAATCAATGATTTAAATACAATTAATAATTGGTAGTAATAATAATAATAATAATAATAATAATAATAATAATAATAATAATAATAATAATAATAATAATAATAATAATAATAATAATAATAAATCACAAACTAACTGTTTTAATGAATTACTAAAATAAATAAAAAAATAATTTATTTTGAAGAATAACAAAAACCTGATTAAAATTCAATTATCTAAATTTACTCATAAATTTTTTTTTAAAAGTTTAAAATGTTCTCCATTTTTAGTGGTAAAAAAAAAGAATTATTAAATCCATTATGTTAACTACTATTTATTATCATTATTTATATTTGTTTCATACATAGATGGTTTAAAATTTTTGAGTTATTACATTCATTTACTTGGTAAAGTTTATTTATTAAACTTCAGTTTGAAATAAGCTTATTTGAAGCAAAAATACTCTGAAAATTGGATCAACATTGAAGCTTTTAACAAACAATTTAATTTAATCCATTAAAACCATTACCATTGATTCTTCTCCTGAAGAAAGAGTTCAACTAATTTCAAATGGTTATATATACATACACACACATACACACACACACACACACACATATACACACACACATACATACACACACATACATACACATACATACACATACACACACAAACATATGCTAAGCCATGTTATTACATTGAAACAGAAATTAAAGATTTACTCGCAAGCAACTTTTTAAATACAGCAAATCTTATTTCTGAATAATTATCTTCTTGATTTTAATATACCAAATTTAAAAAAAAAAAACACCAAAACAAAGTAATTTTATTAAAAGTATTCTTAACTTTAATTTTTTTTATTAATTTAATATAAAATGAAATCACCATCACCTTTTAATATCATAATAAAAATGACAATAAAATTTTTTTAATTTTTTTTTTTTAATTATTTTCTATTATTTTATTTTTATTGTTTTTAACTTTTTTTAATCCTGTAACCATATCAATTTTTTTTTATTTATTTTTTTTTTTAAAAAAAAAGAAATCAAGAGGGTTTTAAAAGTTTAATATGAAAAATTAATCGCCAAGATTTAGAATATACATTTTAATAGATTACCGAAAAATGTAGAAAATTTAAACTAATTGTGGTTTTTTATTAATCCATAAATTATTAATGATTTATGTGTTTACCATTTATTCTATAATACCCCTTTTTTTAAAAAAAATTTTACAATCAATTAAATTTTATTTTTATTTTACAAAATAATTTAAAAATTTACCCATTTTACAAACTTATAATTAATTGTTTGTTTTAATTCACAACATTGAATACTATAATTTTTTTTAATATCTCTTTTTATTGGGTATTTCCTTTTTACAAACATGAAAAAAAAAAAAAAAAAAAAAAAAAAAAAAAAAAAAAAAAAAAGTAATAA
>JH722890.1:4741-15879 GCA_000277465.1 Dictyostelium intermedium | reverse complement strand
ATAATAGTATAATAATAATAATAATAATAATAATAATAATAATAATAATAATAATAATAATAATAATAATAATAATAATAATAATAATAATAATAATAATAATAATAATAATAATAATAATAGTAATAATAATAATAATAATAATATTAATAATAATAAAAATAATAATAATAATAAAAATAATAATCAGCAGGAGCAGCAGCAACAGCAAAAACAACTTGACATATATTCACCAAAATCTATTACATCAAAATATATGGAAACTTATAATTTTGATATTGAATATCCACCTGATGGTATGTTTAATTTTATATGTATAGTTTAAATGGTATAAAAAGTAATATTAACCTTTTTAATTTATTTGTTTAAAGATTGGGTACCACAAGAAAAGAAAACAATATCATTAGTATCAGTAAATTCAGATGTTCAATTAATGAAATGTATGGCATGGTGTCCAGATGAATCAGATAAAAATTTAATTGCATGTGGTTTGACAACGGGTCGTGCAATTTTAACAAGTTTTTCATCAGTTAATAGAATCTTAAAAGAATTAGTACCAAAACATACACGTTCATGTAATGCAATCTCATGGAATCCAATCTATACAAATCAACTTGCAGTTGGTTTGGATAAAGTAAGAGGTGATTCTTCAACTCTAATTTGGGATATAAATTATTTACAATCAACAACTTTAAATAATCATAAAAGCAATAATAATAATAATAATAATAATTATATATCAAAACAACATCAGCAACAAATTAATATTGATCAACCCTATATAATGTAAATAGATTTAATATATTCTTTTATGTTTACAATAATATTTTATTTACATTTTTATTTTTTATTTTATTAGATCACAAATTTCAGATAATAGCTTTAGTACATCAACAGATTATACAGATACAATTTACCAACCAATTTCAGAATTCACACAATCTGAAGCAACATTAGCATTAGCATGGTTACCAAGTAAATATTAAATTAATATGAATATTAATATATATATATATATATAGATATATTTTATTAAAACTAATTATAAAATTTTTTATTATTTTTATAAAAGATAATCCATCATGTTTATTAGTTGGTACAGGATCAAAATGGTTAAAACTTTATGATATTAGAGATGTAAATAGTTCACAATCAGTGATGGCTCATCCAAAATCAGTGAATGGAGTTTGTGTTGATCCATTCGATTTTAATAGGATAGCAACGATGAGTGAAGATAGTCATATAAAAGTATGGGATCTTAGAAATTTAGATGACCCACTTATAATTGTAAATAGTAATTGTAAATCGATTCAACAAATCGATTGGTGTCCAACTAGATCAGGTGTGTTGGCAAGTGTTGGTAAGGATAAATCATCAATTAAACTATGGGATATTAAAGCACCAATAGAATATTCAAAATCACCTAAATTGGAATCTACAACATTGGGTACATCAAATATAAAACGTTCAACTAGTAATAATCAAGATCCAACCAATACAATTTCAAAACCAACAAAAATTCATCATTCATCAGATGTAGTTTCATCTTTCTCTTGGCATCCAAGTAACGAGTGTCGTATGTTAACCGTATCTTATTCTGGTGTTATTGATGTTGTTTCATTAAATGAAAATATTCCAATTTCTTGGTCACCTCATGGTGGTATTTGTTTTTCATTTGGTAACAATGTTTTAGAAGGTCCAACTAAAGGTGAAACTTTAGAACCAAATGTTTTAAATTATAAAAAGTAACTTATTTACATATAAACTAATATTAATAGATTTGATTATTAATCGATGTTTTTTTTTTTTTTCAGTTTAATTAATGATGGTAGATATGAAAAAGATATTTCATCAAAAATTAAAGAGAGAGCAATTTTTGGATATAGTGCAAATGTTGAAGAGAACATTAGTTTAGCTAGTAAGATTGGTGATGAAAATATTAACTTTTTATGGAAATGGATTCAAAAAGTTCCAATACAAATTCAAAACTTTAAAAGAGATTCTTCATTGATAGCAGCAGCAACAACAACAACAACATTATCACCTCCAGGATCAACAGTAACACCAGGAGGAGCAATGAATTCCAATACAACACCAAATGGAGTAACAACACCTACAATAACAAACAGCAATAATGAATATATTGGAATTTACAATATTTTAATCGAAAAGGATGTTTCAACGGTTGAATCATCAAATGGATTTGTAGTATATAAATCACCAAATAGAAATTTATGTTTATCAATTTGTGGTTGGGGTTTTAATCAAAGTTTACCATTGGAAAATATTTTATCAAGATTGGAAAAGAGTGGTGAATATGAGAGAGCTGCAGCAATAGCCGTATTTCATTTAGATATAAAAAGAGCGATTTTGGTGGTAACCAATGCAACCTATAATATTCATCCAGTCACTCAAACCAATCATTATGGTCACTTAATGAGACAAGATCGTGAATTTAGTTTAAAGCTTTTATCCATTGCATTGGCAGGTTTTGATGGTTCATCATCATCATCATCATCAACAGGTAATAATATTTGGAAAGAAACTTGTAAATCAACAGCAAAATCATTTGCAAATCCATATCTTAAAACTTGTTTAGAGTTTTTAGCATCAAATTCAGATTCAAAGGATATTCATTCAATCATTGAAGACTCTAGAATTAATTTGGATGATAAGATTGCCTTCTCTTGTAAATATTTAGACTATCAAGATTTGATTCATTTTGTTGAAAGAAATACAATTAGAGTCATAGAATGCGGCAATTTAAAGGGTGTATTATTAACTGGTTTAACAAGTAGAGGTGTGGATTTATTATCAAATTATATCGATAGAACTTGTGATATTCAAACGGCAGTATTGGCAATTAGTTTAGTTGTACCTAAAATCTTTAGAGACAAAAGAGTCTCAAAGTGGTCTTCAATCTATAGTGATCTTTTGGACCAATGGAAACTATGGCATGAACGTGCAATACTAGACATTCAAACTAGAGTTGGTGGTGTCGATCAACCACCATTGCCTCAAATCTTTGCAAAATGTGGTTTCTGTCAAAATTCATTTGCTTTTGAATCAATTAGTGCAAGTTCAATCGTTGGTAGAAACACAAGTAGTAAACCAAATTCTAAAGCAAAAGTACCATTTTGTCCTCATTGTAAACAATCGTTGCCACGTTGTTGTCTTTGTTTATTACCATTGAATTGTATGGTTCCAACTCCTGATTTTAAAAAATCAAATACTACTATTGGTAGTGGTGGTGGTAGCATAAACAATAGTGGTAGCATTAATAATCCAAATGACCAACAACTTTGGTCAAATGGTTCTGAACCTTTTGAAGACTGGTTCACTTGGTGTCAAACTTGTAGACATGGTGGTCATTCTCAACATATTTTAGACTGGTTTAAAGATCACTCAGTTTGTCCAGTAACTTCTTGTGATTGTCGTTGTAGCCAATTATAAAAAAAGTATTTTAAAAAAAATAAAATAAAAAAAATAAAAAAAAAATAAAAATAAACAAAATAATAATAAAAAATTATTTCTTTTTAATAAATTCTTTTTAATAAATCCTTTTATGGTTTTTAAAAAATTTTTAAAATAATTATTTTATTTAATTTTTTTCCCAATTCTTTTTTCAAAGAAATAAATCAAAATATTGAAAAAAAGAAATAAAATTAATTTGATAAATTTTTTTTTTTTTTATTTAAGAAGAATAAAAAAAAGTTGTTTGTTGAATATTGGAATTATCCCAAAAGTTGGAAATATTATATTGGTTTGCAAGTGTTAAATTTGAAATAAAGTAAGTACTGAATTGGATGTTATTATTTTCACCCAATAAAGCAATGGTAAATTGTTGTTTATCTTCATTTAGATAGGTATGTAAATAACTGAAATTAGGGTCGATTGGATTGATTGGAATTGAAAGAACATTGGTACATGAATTAATGGCTTGTGTCACATCTTGAAATTTAAATATACAAACATCAAAAGATATAGTTACAGGGTTACCGTAAAGAGCATATAAATCACCTTGATTATTGGTAAATAAAAGTTGAACAATTGAGGTATCCAAATTAATAATTGATTGATAGGTTTTAAATGTACTTGAAATATTATTAACATTGAATGAAAGTAGATTTGAATTTGAATTATTGCTTTTACTTGAATATAAAATATACATTTGATTTAAATTATAATCAAACCCACCAATTGATGTATCATCATTATAATAATTATAATCAATTGTTGATAATAAATTAATTTTAAATTTATTTAAATTGAAATTAAAATTAAATAATGAAATATTATTTATATGGTTTTTGGTTGTAACTGGTAAATGAATTTTATTATCATTATATATTAATTGTTGAATTTTTGAACTAAATGTAGGTGTTTGTGATGTAATTGATCCGATTATTTGAAATTCTCCATTTTTTAAATTAATAGAAATTAAATTATTAAAATCACATAAAACTTTGGCAGTCATCTCACTTTCATCTATTGATGCTATACCATTAATTGTACACTCTAAAATGATTGTTGAATTTATTAATATTTCATTATTTATTGGATTAATTATTAAAATTTTTTGTCCCTCTGCTGGTAAATAACTTGAAGTAATAGAATAAATTAAATTATTTGAACAATTTGAATTATTAATTAGTAATAAAAATATTAAAAAGAAATAAAAAATAATATGATTTTTGTTGAGCATTTTTAAAATATATATAAAACTAAAAAAAAAAAAACTTACCAAATATTTATATTTAATAAACTATAAAAAAATTATTTTTTATCTTGAAAATTTAAAAAATTAAAAAAAGAATAGGGATATTTTTTAAAAAAATATCTGACTTTTTTTTAAATAAAAAAACACGTCAAAAGAATAAAAAAAATCTACTCTCGAGTATTCCTTAAAAATCTTTTTTTAAAATCAGTTTTTTAAAAAAAAAAAAATAAAAAAAAAAGAAAAATTTATAAAACAAAAATAAAATAAATAAAATATCGAATTTAAGATTGTGTTGTTTTTAATAATGATGATGATAACATTATCATTAAAAGAGATATAACATCAACACTCATTTACAAATCTTCTACTACCAATTTAAAAATAGAAACATAATTAAATTTTTATAATTTTAAAATGTTAAAAAGGTAGGGGGTTTTTTTTTATTTAAAATAAAACTAAAAATAAAAAAAAAAAAAACAATTTTAAAAAAAAACTTTAAACAAAAATAAATAATAAAAATGTTATTTAGTAAGTTTTTCTTTTTTATTATAAAAACTATTAAAATTAAAAAAAATATTAATAAAATTCTATTTTAATATAGAATCTATTATAAATTCCACAAAAAAAACTCAAGAAAATTCAAACTCATTAATGAATGAGAACAATTATAATACAAATAAAACACAAAATTTTATTTGTTTAAAGAGTTGTAGTTCAGTATTTACCAGACCTAATTTTTTAAACTTTTAAAAAAAATTAATTTTAATAAAATCTAAAAATGGTCGACTAAAAAAAAAATATAAGAATTTCAAAAATATTTTCAATCAAAAAAAAATAAAAAAAACTAAACAGTATGTGAAATTACATTTTCCCAACCAGTTTATTAAATTTTTCACAATTCACACGAAAAAAAAAGAAAAATAAAAAAAATAAAAAAAACGTTGGAAATCAACAATTTTTTTTTGGGAAAAATTGTAGTGGCTGGGTGAAATATAATGACTCTTATTGGTCATAATATTCACCAGCAACGTGTGCAATTTTTTTTTTTCACCATTCATAACTAATCACACCAAAAGTGGGGAAAATAAACGGTTTTTTTTAAATTGAATTTAAAAAAAATTTAAAAAAAATTAATTTTAATTTTTTTTTTTTTTCTTTTTTTTATTTTTTTTTTTTTAATTTTTTTTTTTTTTACATGTATATAAAAATAAATTTATCTTTATTTATTTTATGTTTTAAATAAATAAAATTTATCTTTTTTTTAATTTTTTTTAAAAAAAAAAAAATGACAAAATATAAACAACTTGGTGGCAATAACCAGGATGATATAAACGACCAGCTATCTAATAGCAACAACAACAACAACAACAATAACAATAATAATAATAATAATAATAATAACAATAATAATAATAATAGTAATAATAATAATAATAATAATAATAATAATAGTAATACTAATTATTTACATGAAGAAAATAGTAATAATAATGGTATTATTAATAATGATAATTTAAATGATATTAGTAATAATAGTGAAGAGGATAATCAATATGAAGATGGGAGAATGTTAAATAGTAGTAATACTAATGTACATTTAACATCAATTAAAAGTCCAGAACTTTATTATTTACCACCAAAAAAATATCATTATCAGGTGATGTCTCACCCTCAACATTATTACATCAATCATTAAATAATAACAATAATAATAGTAATAGTAGTAGTAATAATAATAATAATGGTGCTAGTAGTAATGTTGGTAGTAAATCAAATACACCTTTATTAATATCAACAAATTCACCAAAATTATTAAATAGTAATATTGCCAGTGGTACAAGCTCACCAATTAACATATTATCAAACTCACATTCAAATCTAATGAATAGTAATGGTGGTGTTTTTATAAGTAGTAATAGTAATGTTGTAGTACCACCATTAAGTTTAGATAATCATTATCAACAACAACAACAACAACAACCAAATAATAGAAATAATGAAGAATCAATTACAATTGATGAAATGAAAGAACAACACATTAAAAATAAAGATGATTATGATACTATCAACTTTATGAATACAATTAAACAAATTAGAACTTTTAAATTTGAAAAAAAGCATAAAAAAAATTACAAAGATATTTCTTAAATTTATTACCAATCATTGATTGGTTACCAAAATATAATTGGAGATCTGATTGGAAAGGTGATTTAATTGCTGGTATAACTGTTGGTGTAATGGTAATGTATATATATATATATATATATATATTAAATTTAAAAATGAAATAAATATTAATTTGTTTTTTTGTTATTTTTGTTTTTTTTTAAAAAAAAAGCTTATACCACAAGGTATGGCATATGCATTAGTTGCAAAATTACCACCAATCTATGGCCTATATTCATCGATTTTACCAGTATTAGCATACTGTTTATTTGGAACATCAAAACAATTATCAATGGGACCATTTGCAATCATTTCATTATTAGTATCAGAAACTGTAACAGGTGTTGTTGGTGCTGGCAACACTGATGAGATTTATCATGTTAGTGTGGCAGTACTATTGGCTTTAGTATGCGGTGCTATGCAAATGTTTTTGGGTTTAATAAGGTTTGGTTTTGTTGCAAATTTCTTATCGGATCCAGTTCGTACTGGTTTTACAAGTGGTTGTGCTTTAAGTAAGTTTTTATTTCTTTCTTTTTAAAAAATATATATATTTTATATTTAAATTTTTTTTTTTTAAAAAAAGTTATTGGTAGTAGTCAACTTAAACATATATTTGGATATAGTGTTGAAGATACAAATTTTTTACTATTATTAGTGATTAGATATTTAAAAGATATCGCAAAAACCAATTGGTGGTCATTTTTATTGGGTATAATTGGTGTTGTATTTTTATTGGGTATTAAAAAGATCAATACGAGATATAAATTAAAGATACCAGGACCATTGTGTGTGGTGGTTATTTTCACATTGATTTCATTTGTATTGAAGCTTGAAGAGAGAGCACATATAAAGGTGGTTGGTGAGATTCCATCAGGATTTCCATCACCATCATTCCCATTGGTACGTTATAATGAATCATTGTATACTCAAAACAATGGTATCGATGGTTTACCCGAACCACCAAATACCAATTGGTTTAGTGTGGTTATTCAACTGATACCGGGATCTTTGGTATTGACATTGGTTGGTTTCATTAGTAGTATTTCAATTGGTTCTAAATTTGGTGAGAAATACAATTACATCGTTGAACCAAATCAAGAACTTTTTGCATTGGGAGCAAGTGATTTCTTTGGTTCATTCTTTTTATCATTCCCAGTTGGTGCCTCACTATCAAGAACGGCAGTGAACGCTCAAAGTGGTGCTGTCTCTCAAATTTCTTCATTCATTAGTACGGCGATCATTGTAATTAGTGTTTTCTTTTTAACGCCTGTTGTTTACTTTTTACCACGTGCAGTTCTATCGTCAATTGTTATCGTTGCAATCATTGATCTCGTTGAGTATCAAATGGTATTTGATCTTTGGAAAGTTCATAGAAAGGATTTACTCCTATTTGGTATCTCATTCTTTTCAACCACCATTCTTGGCATTCTTCAAGGTATCCTAATTGGTACGGTCACTTCCTTGTTAATGATCATCTATCGTAGTGCCTATCCACCATTTGCAGTTTTAGGTCGTTTGCCAGGCACCGAAATCTACAAGAATATAAAACGTGTACCAAAAGCTGAAACTTTTAAAGGTGTTCGTATCGTCCGTATCGATGGTTCAATCTATTTCGCAAATTGTATGTTTATAAAGAAAAAACTCAGACATCATGAACCATTCTCTCTAAAGAGTGGTCAAAGTCATGGTCATAGTCATGAGGATATCATTTCATTCATGACCGATAGTGAGGCTGAAAATGCATACATCGATGACGATGAACCAATCGAAGTTGATATTGATGGTCATCCAACCATTGGTGCCATCATCATCGATTTCAGTTCAGTCAACGATATCGATTCAACTGGTATTCGTATGTTAAAAGAATTGGTTTCCGATTTCAGAAAGAGACAATTGGTCATTTATTTCGCCTCTGTAAAAGGTTACGTTAGAGATAGTATGAAAAGAGGTGGTGTCGTTGATCATTATGGTGCCGATCATTTCTTTTGGACAATTAATGATGCTGTTGAACATCATCTTTTCCTCCTTAGACAATCAAAAAGAAGTAAAGAACTTTCAAAGTCACGTTCAATTAATAATAGTGCTAATAATATTAAATTTAATAAACAACAACAACAACAACAACAACAACAACAACAACAACAACA
Organism: Dictyostelium intermedium; assembly: GCA_000277465.1. Classification (NCBI taxonomy): domain Eukaryota; phylum Evosea; class Eumycetozoa; order Dictyosteliales; family Dictyosteliaceae; genus Dictyostelium; species Dictyostelium intermedium. The sequence continues at coordinate 6,846 of JH722890.1, read as the reverse complement.
ACAACAGCAACAACAACAACATCAAAATAATTCAATCCTAACTTCAACAACCAAACCATTAAATATTGAAAATGATGATTTTGATGATGGTGGTAATATACCTTTAATTAATTTAAAAAAATATAGTAATACCTTAATAAATTTTTTTTAAAAAATAAACTACAACAACTATTATTATTATAATAACAATGATATTATTTATTTTTATTTTTTTCTTTTTTACAATCTTTAATTTTTTTTATTTACAAAATAATAATTATTATTATTGTTATTAAATATTTTTAATAAGCATTAATAAACTTAAAAACATAAATGAATGGTGGATAATCAGAAGGTGAAACAAATGGTACAGTAACTTTAATACCTTTTAAATGACCAACATTGATGGTTATTGGCTTTTTACTTTTATAACCTAACAACTCAACGATTGTTTCTGTAGTACCAATGATTTCCTTAAAATGAAAGATACCATCCTCAGGGAAATAATAACAAAAAGCATAGATGAAATTATTTGTAGTGTTTGTTGTATACCAAATTGAATCGGTTTGATTTTGAACTCTCCATGGAGAACTACCATAAATCGATTCACCGTTAATTGATAAGAATAAACCAATGTCATATAAACGATCAACCATATTATTTGGTATTACACCCTCTGCATTTGGACCAACATCTAAAAGGAAATTACCACCACATGCAACTGTTTCAACAAATTCTTGTATTAAAACTGTTGAATTTTGATAAGCTTTTGCTGGTTCATTCTCATTATAACCATATGAATATCCAATGGTTTCACAATTCTCCCATTTATGTGAAACTAAATGACCTGGTTGCCAATGATCACCACCTGTAAAAAATCCACCATCAACACCTCTTGTCTCTTTACCCCATCTATCATTTACAACTACTGTATCTTTAACTGGACTTTCATTATATAACCAACTAATAAATTCAGTTGAATTCCAATAATTTGAATATTGCTTTATTGAAAAAAAAAAAAAGAAAAAAAAAGAGTGGTGTATGAGGAATGAGTTAGTTTAATTATTAAATATAATAATAATAATTTGTTTTTTATGTTTATATTTAAACCTTTACCTCCCATTCACCATCAGCCCAAATTATATCAGGTTCATACTTTAAAACTATATCTCTCAATTGTGGGGATAAAACATCTCTAACATAAGAATCTTGAGTTGGTGGATTACCAGATTCTTTATCTGCCAAGTATAGAGGATTATACCATTCATAGAGAGAATGATATAGACCCATGTGTAATCCTTGTTTTTTCACAGAGTTTGTCAATTCACCAACGATATCAATGCCTGGTCCATTTTGAACGGAATTCCAATTCCATGCTTGAGCACTATTCCATAGTGTATAACCTTCATGATGCTTTGATGTTAGTACAACATATTTTGCACCAGATTTTTCAAATATTGATGCCCATTCATCTGGGTTAAAGTCTCTACAATTAAACATTGGTGCAAAATCTTCATATTGAAATTGCTGACCAAAATGTTCATCTTGCCATTGTCTTGTTGTGCCATTATCATAATTTAAATAATACCAATACCATTCTGCATATTGTTGTGACGTATATGCTGGTACACTATAAACTCCAAAATGTATAAAAATTCCAAATTTAACTTCATCATACTAATATTATTTTTAATAATTAAAAAAAAAAATAATAAAAAATAAAAAAAAATAAATAAGGAAAAAAAAAATTAATTTTTGAAAAAATAATAATTGTAGTGAAAAATTAATTAATTTTGATGTGTGTTTTTATTTACCCATCCAGGATTTGGTCTTGAATTTAAATCTGTTTGATAAAAAATAAAAAAAAATGTGTAAATATTAAAAATATTTTTTTTTATTTGAAAATTTTTTTAATATTTTATTTTTTACCTGTCCAATTTGCAGAGTAAAATTGAGAATTTACAATTGAAATAATAAATATATTTAGTAGTAATAGAAATAATATACAGTTAATCATTTTAATTATTTTTTTTTATTATTAAAAAAAAAANANANANATATATATATATATATATATTATTATTATTATTATTATTATTATTATTATTATTATTATTATTTATTTA
>JH722889.1:0-7500 GCA_000277465.1 Dictyostelium intermedium | reverse complement strand
ACCAAGTGGAGTATTTAATACCATCACAATCGCAGTATGTTTATGTTGAACAAAATCAAAATTCATATTCAACTCCTACCGATCATAATTTGTGTCATGCTATTAATTTGGATAGACAATTTGATCACAATAGCAGCAACAACAACAATAACAATAATATTAATAATAATAATAATAGTAGTAAAGATAATAATAGTATCTCATACGACTACAGTTTTTCAGTGCACTACAGTCAACAACAACAACAACAACAACAACAACAACAACAACAACAACAACAACAACAACAACAACAACAACAACAACAATACTCACACTATTCAAATTCCTACAACAATGAACAAACAAAACCAAAGGATTACTATGACCAAATCTCTCATTCGCAATATTACCAAGCCAATTATAACAATAACAATAATAGTAATAATTATAATAATAGTTGTAATGGCAACCATAATAATAATAATAATAATAATAATAATAATAATAATAATAATAATAATAATAATAATAATAATAATAATAATAATAATAATAATAATAATAACATTATGAATAATAATAACAACAACAACAACAACAACAACAACAACAACAACAACAACAACAACAACAATAATAGTTATAATTATAATAGTAGTAATAGCTATAATAATAGTAATGGTTATAACAATAGCAACAATAGCAATAATAACAATAATAACAATAATAACAATAATAACAATAATAACAATAATATTAGTAATCGTGAGCAATTTTATAGCAACAATAATCAATACAATAACAACCAACCTCAACAATCACCTCAACAATATCTTTCCCAATATTACCACCAACAAGAACTATATTCACAAACCTACAAGTGTAGACCATATTATCAAAGCTCATTTGTTATTTCAAAGTGTTAGATTAGTAACCTCTTGCTTTAAAATACAAATATATTAAATCTATATAAATAATAACCCACTATTTATTTTTTTATAATTTTTCCTACAAAGAAATTTTCAACTTTTTTTTTCTTTTTTTTTTAAAAAAAAAAACTTGGATAAGAGTGTGGAGTTTTGAAAATTCTACAACAAACATCCCCTTCTAATTTTTCCTTTTTGGATTCAATATAATTGTTGATAATACTGTTTTATTTCACAGTTTCCAAAATAAAAATAAAAATAAAAAAAAAAAAACTAAAACTAATGCCAGAGTCTCATCTTTTTCTCTTCTTTTAATATATCGAAATAATCGATAACTGAGAGAACAATTAATTCTATTTCATTCTTTTTTTTTTTATTAGTCTTGTAAAAAACGTTAAAGTTTTTGCAAAATATTTATTTATAAAATGCCAAAATGAGTATTCCAACAACATATTCATAAAAACAACACAAACAATACTTTAAAATTAGTAAATAAAGGGAGAAGCCCAAAAGAAATTAATTAATTTTTTAAAAAAAAAGATTGTGTTTGGAAAAAAAACAAAAGAAAATAGCAATTTATTGGCCATCAGAGTTAGAATCTAACTCTACAGAACGACTATCATCATCATCTTCTCCACCTTGAGTTTCCATATTAGATGTTGCCTTTACAGAAATATTATTTGTGGTGGATGAATTATTATTCGAATTTGAGGATTTTGCAGTTGTTGTAGCATTTGTGAATTGGTCCAACTTTTGTCCAATAAATATGATAAAGTAATTGTATTTCCAAATTTGAAGGGTTTTTTTTGATACACCATATATTATAAAAGCATAAACACCAAATACCCTAATACTATAAATAAAATATCCAAAGCCTGCAATGTTTGGTGCTTTTAATAGACATGTTGTTGCATCTGGTGATGTTAAAAGACATAATGCATATGATGGTATGGAATCGGTATAAATATACATATGATCATTAATCCATTGATCATATATGAATAAATATAAAAGACATGAAAAATACATAACTAAACTTATAATTGGTTTTGCTTCCATTTTCAAAATTTTAATTCTTGATTCTTTGGATGTTTTAACATTATCTGATACGATTCTTTTTTTTTTTTTTTATTATTGTTAGTTTAAAATTTATTATATATAAAAAATATATAAATAATACATACTACATAAATTTCTCTAATTAAAAGAATTAAAAAAATGCCACCCAAACATAAAAATATACCCATTGGTAACCAAAATGCAAACCTTCGGTAGTCATAACTTGTTAACCAACAAAATGGATTTGCAGGACCACCTGAATATTCATTCTTTGAAATTGATACGATAGGTGGAACCCATGCTATAATTAAAGATGCCACTAAGAAATAAATAAATCTATCCTTTTGTTTTTTTCCAACTTTATTGTTTCAATTAAAAAGTTAAAAATTAAAAATTAATATTTTCAAAATATTTTTTAATTAACATAATAAAGTTTACCTTGAAAAATGGTAATCCAAACTTCAAAAGAAAGTATACACCACCATTGAACCACTAAAAGAGAAGATCCATGTAAAAGAAAACCTATGTAAAAAAAAAAATTATATTAATATAATTTTTTTTATATTAGTATAATAGAATTATATTAGAATTCTAAAATAAAAAAAACTCTACCTGTTGCAACACACATCCTATCAATATAGGATGCAAAACGTCCTGGTTCTGGACATAATGTATTCTCTGTTCCATTAAAAGTCATTAATGCTCCAGAAAAAGCTTGAAGGAAAATACAAGATAATAACATAACATTGATTTTATCGAATCTTGAAACTTTCGGGTTAATAAACCCTAAAGTAATTACTAAAAATAACGTTAATATACATGATATTATTGATAATGTATCTGATAATCTATATAAATTCTTCCATTCTTTTGAATAATATCTTTTTTTTTTTTAAAAAAAAAAAAATGAATATATATATATATTAATATACTATTATATAATTAGAGTATTAAAAATTAGAATAATAAATAAAAATGAAAATAGAAATACAAACAATGGTGCAGGACATTGAACTACACACGTTGAATTAGTAGTTGGAAATATATAACCTATTGATTCATCATAGGCTTCATTATTTGAAACATGATGAACTAAAGGTTTAAAACATTGTTGAATAGTTGTATTTTGTGAATTTGCTACTAGATTTGTATTTTCGCATGTTTTTGTAAAATTTGAAATATCAATTTTATAGGTTGTCATGTTTTTTGGAAACATTGAATATGAAATATTATTTGTTGTATATTTAGTTGCACAACTTAATCTTGATGAAATTTCGCATGAAGTGGTCATGTTTAAACAATTGTCATAACATGGCAAAATTGGATATGCAAATGTTTTTTTGTAATTGGATCTGTATATTTTTCACACTCTGGGAATAGCTATAATTATAAAAAAAAAAACCAAATTAATGATGACTGAAGAAAACAAAAAGAAAAAAATACCAAATTACTTACAAAAGCACAAAGCAATGAAAAAGTACGAGCATTTTTACATTTTTCATCACCTTTATAAAAATTAATATACGTACGAATCAAATTACCTTGTGCTTGAATAGCTTCTTGATTTGATGTTGAGTTTATATAAATACTATCTAATTTTAATTTTTTTTTTTTTTTAAAAAAAAAAAAGGTTGTAAATATAAATTTTCACTTAAATAGAAAAAAAAAGAAAACTATTATTTAGTTACCAGGATTAGCTAAAAAACCATCACATAATTGGATACCAGAACTATCGCCTTTATATTTTTGGCATGTAGCGCCTGGGTCAAGAGGAAAGTATTGAGATTCAACAACAACACCCAAATATAAAATAATTAAAAAAATATAAAAAATTGGTGTAAGGTTTTGATTTGGAATCATTGCGAACTGATAAAAATCATTGGTGTTTATTTGCAAATATAATAAAATAAAAAAATAAAAAAATAAAATATAAAAAAAAATTCGAACTGATCAAATTTATTTTATAATAAAAGTTAAAAAAATAAAAATAAAATTAAAAATAAAATAAAAATAAAAATATAAAAATATCTGCGCACTGCGAAAAAATATTTTTTGAAAAAAAAAAAATATAAAATAAAAAAATAAAATATTTTAACTTTTTTTTGGGTTTTTTGGGTATTGCTGTTTTATCATCCAAAATTTCTTTACAAAGAGAAATGACAAAATTATTCCAAAACTGAACAAATTTTAACAGACCCTCGTTTAATTAAGGTTTTTTTTTAATAGTTTTTTTTTTTTTTTTTTTTTAATAATCGTTTAATTAAGGTTCACAACAATATAATGTACCACTCGATAATGAAAATAACGTTTTGGCTTTAGGTAGAGAAGGTATATTTGATTTCATTCGTTGCATTGTCATTTCAATATCTATTTTTTTTAATATTTTTGGGGGAAAAATTACTCCATTTCACTCACTTAAAATAATAAAAAAAAATCATTGTAAAATAACCCAAAATTATTATTTTTTTTATTTTTACCACATTTGTATAGCCAAAAGCAATAATTTCATTAATTTGTAAAATAAAAAAAATAACACACATCAAATTAATCAGCTTTATTTATTTATTACCCTCGTTTAATTAAGGTTTTTTTTAATTAGTTTTTTTTTTTTTTTTTTTTTAATTAATCGTTTAATTAAGGTTCACAACAATATAATGTACCACTCGATAATGAAAATAACGTTTTGGCTTTAGGTAGAGAAGGTATATTTGATTTCATTCGTTGCATTGTCATTTCAATATCTATTTTTTTAATATTTTTGGGGGAAAAATTACTCCATTTCACTCACTTCAAATAATAAAAATATATCATTGTAAAATAACCCAAAATTATTATTTTTTTTTATTTTTACCACATTTGTAAAGTCAAAAGCAATAATTTCATTAATTTATAAAATAAAAAAATAACACACACATCAAATTAATTAGCTTTATTTATTTATTATTATTATTATTATTATTATTATTATTATTATTTATTATTTATTATTATTATTTTATCTTATTTAAATTGGTTTAAATTTTTTATTTATTATTTTGCTTAAAAATATTATAAGTGAAAATGAGATTAAATATTTTTTTAATTATTATTATTTTTACAATAATAAAAATAATTAATTGCCAAGTTATTTCTGATGTCAAATATATTAGAGCATGGCAATTTAAAAGAGGTAATAATTTAAAATTTGACTCTTTTTTATAACAATTTTCTAATACTTTTAAATATAAATATAAATTAGATCGTAATCCTGATTTTGGTATAGCCTTACCAACATCATCAACCCAAGGAATGGTTTTAAATGAACTTGCTAATTCAAAACCTGCCTATTGTTGTGATGATTATCCAGTTTACTCTGACCCTGACCCTTCACTTTTAATTGCCCATAATCAAACAACATTTAATCAATGGTTTGAAAGTGTAATCGAAAACGGAGATTATTGTAGAAACTATGAATTCTTGTTTCCACTTGAGGTAAGACTTGATAGTTCAAGAACAAGGTTAATGGTTTTTTTATCATCAATAGTGACGACCATGAGAGGAGAAGGATTTAATAATGAAACCAGTAAGTAAAGTATTTTAAAAAAAATAATAATAATTTGATATTAATAATTTGAAACAATTTAAATAGTGTTTCCAGAGTATATTGGTGACATTGAAGTACATTTATTTTGTTGGAGCATTGAATTAGCAATGACAAATGTAAGTTTTTTTTAAAATATCTAAGAGGAGGACATGTAAAAAACTTTTTAAGAGTAAACATTAATGTAAAAAAAAACAAAAGAAATCATCTTCACTATATTCACCACATATTGAAGCACCTGGTGAAGTATGGGTTTATGTCGATGGTGAATTATTATTTGAACAAAGTGGTGTTAGTTATACTTTATCAGATATAATTAATCTTCCTGATAGACCACATACTCTTAGTATTTTCGGATGTGATCGTTCAAATACTCTTTCAAATATTGATATAAATATCTATGGTTTTGATATTGATTGTTTAGAATACAATCCAGTATGCCAAACTTGTGGTCCTGCATATTGTGAAGCTCTTGGTTGTGATGATGACACAACATCATGTTTACAAACTGTAAGAGGTTGTGGTACTTGTATTGTAAAAGATAGAGATTGTGATGATAATGATGTTTGTACTGAAGATACTTGTTTCGAGGGTGTTGGATGTCAACATACAGTTGTAGATCCAGATTGTTACTGTAATGATGAAAATTGTAGAACTGTAGATTTATGTTTCCCACAAACTTGTACTGACAATTACACATGTACTCCAGAACCTGTTATTTGTGTTGGTAGCGAAACATGTTTTGAACCACATTGTGTGTTTGGAGAATGTATTTGTACAACTGATCCACCTGTAACAACTACTGCAACAACTACTGCAACAACTACTGCAACCACTACTGCAACAACAACTGCAACAAGTACAACATCATCTACAACTGGAACAACAAGCACAACATCATCTACAACTGGAACAACTACTGCAACTACTGCAACAACAACTGCAACAACAACTGCCACAACTACTGGAACAACTACTGCAACTACTGCAACAACTACTGCAACAACTACTGCAACAAGTACAACATCATCTACAACTGGAACAACTACTGCAACAACTACTGCAACAACTACTGCAACAACAACTGCAACAACAACTGCAACAAGTACAACATCATCTACAACTGGAACCACTAGTACCATTACAACATCATCATCATCATCATCATCATCATCATCATCAACAACATCTCCAAATCCATCATATAAATGTGATTTCTTCTCATGTCCTCCACATTATAATTGTATTCAATTACATAGAGCATTCACTTGTGTTAGTAATCATTTCATTGATGAATGTAGACCAGATTTATTAAAAGAATTTTATTAGTTTTTTTAAAAAAACAATTATTAACGAAACTATCCTCGTTTCATGTGTTTCTTATAAATTGGTATCAAACTCTAATGTGTGTTAAACTTTTAAAGGTATTCTATGTTACTATTTTCTTTAATATAAATATAAAATAATTTTCTGTGTTACTCATTTTCATTAATATAATTATAAAATAATTTTCTTCATTAAATTGTGCGTTCCATTCAATAATAATAATAATAATAATAATTGTATCATACAAATTTTATTGTTAAAAAATTAAATAAAAAAATTTTAATTTCTTGCATTTATAAATCCAAAATCTGTTTTATTTTACAATTTTTTTATATTATATTTATATATATATTTTTTTTAGAAAGGAAAAAAAAAAGAATATTACTATAAACTATTAACTATACAAATATTGACAATTAATTTGATTGATTTTCATTGTTTTGTTGATCAGAAGAATCTTGTTGTTGTTGTTGTTGAATTTGTTTTTGTTGTTGTGCTTGTAACATTAAATCTGAAATTGATTTATCTAATTCATCGATTCTTTGGCCCATTTCATCAACTTTTTGTTTTAAGAAAAAAAAAAAAAAAAAAGAAGGATTATATGAGTAAAAGGGTTCTGATAAAAAA
>JH722886.1:27700-39050 GCA_000277465.1 Dictyostelium intermedium | reverse complement strand
ATGGGGAGATCCGAGAATCGAACTCAGGACGCTACCACCCAAAGGTAGCATTATACCACTTAACTAATCTCCCAATGTTATAAAATTATGGAAAAATTACTTTTTTTTTTTTTTTTTTCTTTTTTCTTCCGAACCCAAAAGATAATAGCCTTGATAGAAAAGTTATCAACTTAATAAACAATGAAGAGAAACAAAACCTTAAAAAAGTAATTACCAATCAAATTGATAACTTTAGATTTGATCTTCCCTTTTTCATGTTTCAAATCACTCTAAGAAGGATCCAAGTAATGCTGCACAAAGCTTGGTAACCAGTTAAACTGAAAGAATTCATAGAACATGGGCAGTGGAATAGTATTCGAAAAAATAAATGAAAATAAGATAAAAGTATCCTTTTTTTCATTTAAATCAAAAATAATTAAAAATAATTAAAAATTCAAATCATCTTGGTTATACCATTTTCATAGTAGTAATAATAATAATAATAATAATAATAATAATAATAATAATAATAATAATAATAATAATAATAATAATTTAATAGCCATCATTATAAAAACTCTAACAAATATTAATATTGATAATAGATAAGGTGTGGTCAAAATGATCCACAAAAAACAGACATTCAAAAGAAAACATTGAATCCAGTATGGAATCAAGATTTTAGATTTGATTTTCCCAATGATGTTGATATTCAAGATAATCCATTGGATATTAGAGTTTGGGATTATGATTTAGTTTCAAAGAATGATGTTATTGGTTCAGTATTAATCGATTTAAATGTATTATTAGATGGTGAAACTCCAACCTCTCAAATTAATGGTTGGTTCCCAATCTATGATACATTACGTGGTATCAGAGGTGAATTATTAATAACTGTTAAATTAGAGAAATTTCAAAATGCTAATCCTTTTAAAGAATCATCTGATGGTGTTCAATTCTTTTCAAGTATTTATTTATCCTTTTTTTTTCAATAACAATAATAATAATAATAATTAAAATTGAAATAATAATTGTAATAACCCATTTTTTATTATTTATTTATTTATTTTAGTATCAACACCATTCTCAAATTATAGAATTAATACAATTCATTCATTTGTTGAAGAATTAATTGTAGAAAATGATCCTGAATATCATTGGACTGATACATTTAGAGCATCTAGATTATCAAATTTTGAAAGACAATATTTATTATACACATTATCTGGGTATGTATTTATTATGCTCATTATTTTTGTTAAACAAATCTATTTATTAATAATTAAATAATATACAGTAAATTAAGAAGACAAATGGGTAAAAAAGTATTAGATATGGGTGGTAATGCAGTATTAGGATATAAACAACATTTTGATTTAGAAGGTGATTCTGGTATTGTTGCAAGAGGTTATGGTACAGCTGTTACATTAAGAAAAGTAGTTGAATCCGATTTAATATACTCACCAAAGAATAATTCAAACTCATCATCTTCGTCATCATCATCATCATCATCATCATCTTCCTCATCTTCATCTTCATCAGATTCTGATGATGATGATGATCCAACAGATGATATAACTGAAACAAGTAGTAGTAGTAGTAGTAGTAGTAGCAGTAGTAGTGATTCGTCATCATCATCGAATAGTATATTAAAAGAGAATAGAAGAAAAAGAAGAAATAAATTATTAAATCTTCATTCAGATGTTCAACTTTTAACATTGAATTCATTTCAATCAAATATTGTTGTTCATTTAGGTGGTGTTGTTGCAACTAAATCCGTTAAAATTTTAAAGAAATCTAATACTCAAGAGATGAGAGACCAATACTGGACAGAGATTCGTAATGAAATTAAAAACCATGCAAAATCATTAGGTTGTAATTATATCATTGGCTATTCAGAGACTACTACAATTCAACAGGATGAAGATCTTTGTATTTTTAGTGCGACTGGTACTGCTGCAATTTTAGATCTTTTGGATACTGGTGGTGGTGGCGTCAATTTAAGTGTAAATAATCCAAGCAAACGAGCATTATTATATAATAAACAACAATCCACAAACTTAGTTACTGGTGGTGGTGGTGGTGGTGATATCGAATCAAGTGAGGATGTGAATCCTGGTAGTTTTAAAAAAAATAGTTTAGGAGGTGGAGGAGGTAGTACTGGTATGATACCAATGCAATCAAATAGAAAGAAATCAAATGTTGGTTCATTATCAGGTTCAATTGAAGAGGCACATTATTTAAGTAGTGATAACAATAATAATAATAATCCTCATCAAATAATGAGTACAAGTAATGGTGGTATTTATGATTCTAGAAAGAATTTAAATTTTGGTGGTGGTGGTAGTGGTAGTAGTAATAAAAAGAATCAAAAAGCGAAATTAGGTTGTCATATTTGTCATATACCATATCATCCATCATCTTCTACATCCAATTCACCACCTGCAAAATGTTCGGTATGTAAAAAGAAATATGTACCAGAGGTTCTATTAGCCACAATTGAACCCCCACCAGGTACACCAATTACTGGTGTAGGTTGTTTAATTCAAGCAAGAGCATGTAGATTGAAAAAGAAATCACAAGGTGAAGAATCAAATGCAATTCAACTTTCAGAGAGTATACCATTTGTTGAGTATGATTTACATAATCAAATAATGTATAAATTGAAATTATTAGGTATGAATGCTGCATTTAGTTTCAAAACTCAAATTACATTTAGTGATACGTTGGTGATTGGTGTTGCAACTGCAACTGCAGTTTTTCTTACACCATTACCTTCACCTCCAATTTTACAGATTTCACGTTCTTTAGAAATTACTGATGAAAAAACCAGACGTCTTCATGAACTACAAACTAAAATTGAGAAAAGGAGTCATCAAAATCATACTCAATTAGCAAATGCTTCAAATCATTTCCAACCTGATCCAATGTTCTTATATTTACAATATAATCAATATCAACAACATTATCAACAACAACAACAACAACAACACCACCATCATGGTCATCACGGTCATCATCATCAGCATGGTCATCACGGTCATCATCATCAACATGGTCATCATCATCATCATCAACAACAAAATAAAAGAGGTAAATCCCCAATATCACCAAGTGGTTCAGTTTTACCAAATGCTTTAATATCAAATAGTGAAAGTGAAGATAATAGAAATAGAAATAGAGATCATGATGAATATCTATTGGATAGTTCTTATGATTTATCAAGATCAGATAATAACAGTGTAAATACTCCACATAAAAAGAAATCAAGTAGTGGCGGTAAAGATAAGAAGAAATCATCATCTTCATCTAAAAAATCAAAAAAATCCTCAAAAAGCAAATCATATAAATACGAAACCTCAAGTGATGATGATGAACATTATAGAAAGAGATCTTCAAAAACCAAGAGTTCCCATTCAAATAGTAAAAAGAGTAGTAGTAGTAGTAGTAGTAAAAAGAAATCAAGTTCAAAGAAAAGAAGTCATACAAGTGAAAATATCTCACCATTATCAGATGGTGGTGGCTATAATGAAGAAAATAGTGACTATGACGAATCTGGTCCAGATTTAGAAGGTAATGATACCCATCATGATACAACCGATTATGATACAGATGTTGATACCTCTGATGATGACCCAACAAATAATGCTGAACATAAACGTAGACAACAATTAAAGAAGTCATCACTAAATGTTAGAAGAAAAAGATCATCAGTTTCAAATCTTTCAAGTTTAACAACCACAACAACTTCAACATCCTTAAATGAACAAGATGGTAATAACATTAATAATAATAATAATAGTAGTAGTGGCACAATACCAATTCCATTGAATAATAATGTTTTAAAGAAAACAATTGCAGCATCAAATGTTGGAGTATCATTATCAAGCTCAGGTGAGTCTGATAATCCATTATTATTAAATTATCAACCAGAGAATATAAATGAATCAAATAATGCCTATATCGTTGAAATCGATGATAAATTGGATGAGGATAAAATGAGAACTTTATTGGATTTCGAATTATTACCTGGCTTTTCAATTTGTAATACAGAGGTATTACCTGGTCAAACTAAACCAGTTACAAATGTTCAATTAATTACTGCAATTCGTAGAGTTGAATGGGATGCTGTCGATCCAAACTATTTAAATACCCAACTATCCTCAATTTTTAATAGTCTTTATGAAAGTTTAATGTTTAAACTTCGTGAATTATCACCATGTTGTATTTGTGGTATTAAATTGGATATTAAAATACCAGAAGATGATCAAATTCAAATCGTTTTAACAGCAATGGTTACAATTCAAATGGAAGATTTTGATACAAGTTTAATTTCTACACCATTATTATTGGATCAACAACAACAATTACAACAATTACAACAATTACAACAACAACAACAACAATCACTTGTTGGTAACAGTAGTAGTGGTGTCATTATTAATAGTAGTAGTGGTAATATTGGTGATTTAATAAATAATAGTAGTAATTCTTCAGTCGTTAATCCATTATTACCACCTCCAATGAACTTATCATCAAATAAACTTTCAATTCCATCAACTATAACTGTACCACAATTACCAATTGCAAATTCACCTTTTAGTAATATTACACCTCAAAAAAATGATACCTCAACAACAACAACAACAACAACAACAACAACAACAACAACAACAACAACGAATATATTAAAACCTCAAACATCTTCATCACAACTATCACCAAATACAATGGCATCAGCTTTACCAAATGATTTACAGTTTGATATGTCTCCACCAAAATCTCCAATGAAAAAAACCTCTGATTCAATGGCAAACAACAATAATTATAACTTTAACAATAGTAATAATAATGTACCCTATTACCATAGTAATGAAAGAATTAAAGAACTATTGGGATCAAGAAATGTTGAACAGAGACATGTTGAATTAACCCCTCTTTCCTATTTACCTGGTAGTAAATTGGAGAAATATTTAGGTCGTATCAATATACATTTGATTAAAGAAAGCTTTAGTGTTAGAGATCAAGGTGGTCTTGGTGTATTTGGTCATGTTTTCTTGAGAGAAGCAAATGCCATAGCTAGAGCTCATGTCATGGGAATGGGTGGTAATGCACTTATTGGCTACCATATCGATGAATTCACTTTAATTTTAGACTCTGGTCCAAAAGGACAAGCTTATTCTTTAATTAGTATTAGTGGTGATGCTTATAGTTCTACAAATGATCTTTATGGTTTAAACCCTCAAAAACAATTACAACAACCATCATCTCAACAATATAATTATAGTTCATCAAATTTACAATATAATTAGAAATTTTTTTTTTATTAATTAAAAAAAATAAAAAATAAAAATAATAAAAGATTTTTATTATTTAGAAAAAAAAAAATTAAAATTTTTATAAATACAAAAGAAAGAGAGAGAAAATACATTTTATTATTAATAACTAATAATTATTATTTGTTATTTTACCATCTACCATTTGGTCTTGCACCTTTTCCATTTGAATAAGCGAATGTACGAGTTTGTGGTTGAGTAACAGTTGGTGCACATTTTCCACACAATGGGCCATCCTTTTCAATATAACCTTTCTCTAAACTACCTTTACATTGAGTACACACAAAACACTTTTATTTTTTTTATTTTTTTTTTTGAAGTTTTTGTTAATATTATTAATAAGAAAAAAAATAAAAAATAATGTTATACTTACATTTGGATGATATTTATTACCACTAACAACAGTAAAAGTTGAAGAAATTGGTTTTTTACAACCAAAGCAATTTACTTCTTTTGATTTATCGGAACATGATTTACAAATTGCAGAACCATCACTACCAGTAACAAATTGAGTTTTTCCAATTGAAGAAGAACATTTTGAACATGTGAAACAATTACTATGATAAATATTTCCACCAAATGAAATCGCCTCATTGTTTGGATCAACTTGAATTTGATTTCTACACCATGTACAAATATCTTTACCTTTTTGTAAATTATTATATAAATTAGTTTTCATTTCAAATTTTTCTTTGGTTTTTTCTTCATTTTGTGTTATTGTACTTGCTGATCCAAATTTTGAAATTGCAAAGTTTGGATTAAATTTAATTTCAGTATAACACTTTTTTTTTTTTTTTTTTTTTTTTTTTAATTTATAATTATTTTTGGAAAAAAAATTAAAATAAAAAGAAAATGAAAAAATTTTAATAAATTGATAATAAATTTTTTAATAAATTTGAATAATATTTTTCTAATTTTTTTTTCTTTATAATTATTTTTTTCATACACTTTGACAACAAGGAATACCTGAAATTTCAGAAAAATCATTTTCTGATAAAACTTTTGAACAAGATGCACAAGTAAAACATTTCGAGTGATAAATTTTACCTAATATTTGTTTATATTCTGCTGAAGCAATAATTGGACCTGAACATTTTGAACAATTTAAATCTTGGCTAAAACATTGTTCATGATATCTCTTTGAATTTGATGTTTTTATATTATCTGTTGACTTGAATGGTTTATTACAACCAAAACATGAACTATTTATTTCACTAGACATATTATTTGAATATTTTGTTGTTGTTTTTTTTTTTTTTTGATTTTTTTATATTTTTTTATAATCAAAAAAAATTAATTTTAATTTTTTTTTTTTTTTTTTTTTTATAATTTTTTTTATTATAAAAACAACCAAATTTTATAATTTTCAAATCAATCAATAGGTGGTGGGAGGTGCCAAAAATTTGTGCAGTTTTTACATTAAATTTTTTATTTTTATTTTGTTAAACTCTCATATTTGATTTATTATTTTTATTTTATTTATTTAATTATTATAAATTGGGGTTAAAGTAAATTTTTTATTAATTGAGATTTCTCTATAGGTGTTTTACTAAACGAAAATAGAACCACCTAAAAATTGGTCATACTTGAGATTTACACAAATAGATAAAGAAACCATTTTATACAAAAACAACAACCGAGGAAATTCTTGTAGTGATAAAAAAAATTTAGTGTTGTTTTTTTTTATTTTTTTTTACTTTTTTTTTTTAAAAAACATCATTTTTTTTTTTATTTTTTTCATTGCAAAAAAAAAAAAATGTCAGACGATCAAATAATAATCAAATTTGAAAAAATAAATTCAAAGGATGAATTTTTATTAGATACATATTTTAAAGGATTTGAGAAATTAAAGAGAAGAGATTGGGATAGAGCTTTGGAATACATTGTGGAATTAATGGAAAATGATAATATTGTATCAGGAGGTAGTTATGAAATTGATGAAAAAACAGATGAAATTACAGTTAAATCAAAAGATCGTGGTATAACATTAGGTATCTCTGCAAATACTGATAAAACTTCATCATCTAAATTTCAATTAATAAATCCATTTGGTAAAGGTGGATTGGTTGGTTTTGAATTCAATGTGGGAATGTATAAAAATATGACTGGTTCAACATTTTTCTCTGATAGATTTGGTAATAGACTATCCCTATCAAAATCTACACAAGAACCAGTCATTGAGGATAGTAATTTTCATATTGATGAAACTTCATTATCTTACTCGTTCCAAAAAAATTCACACAGATTTTCAATTTTTTCAAGTGATAGTGGTGTTTCAGTTTTAGCAAAAAATAAAAATAAAGAGTATGAAATTTAATAAAATATCTTGACTTTTGATAAATAATAACAAATAACCACAACAACAATACTAATTTTTAAAATCGTTTTTTTTTTTTTTTTATATTTTAGACATTTAGCAAATACTGGTTCATCATTTAAATCAGGTATTTCACACATTTTTACAAATAGTAAAAAAGGTCAAACTTTTAATCACTTTTTCAAAATTCATAATGAACTTGCATTACCAATTGTATCATCTTGTTCATTCTTTAAATCAAATATCACTTATTCTTTAGATTTTCCACTTTATAAAGGATTAGTATGTAAAAATTTATAAAAAAAAAAAAAAAAAAAAAAAAACAAAATTCATTCTAACAATTTATTATTATTATTATTATTATTATTTAGAGACTTAAAACAGATTTTTTAACTGGTGGTATTTTTAATTTTAGTAAAAATTTAATGATACCTTTATCAGATAGATTTTTTAATGGTAGAAATTATAATTTTGAAGGATATGTAGATTCAAGTTTAACACAAAAAGGTAGGTCTCCATATTTAGGTGGTAATTTCTTCTTCACTTTTAAAACATCAATATTACATCAATTGTCAGGAAATGTAAATTTTATGGCATATCATTGTATTGGTAATACAGTGCTACCTTTGGGTAATGATACCACATTTAAATCGACTACACTTAATTTATTTTCACCAAAATCATTACGTTCTTCAATTGGTATGGGTATTTCTGTTGATATGGGCGGTGCAGATATTGAATGCAGCATAGTTAAGCCATTATCTCATAATTTACAAGATGAATTAAATAATTTCGCATTTGGTATTAATATGAAATTTTAAAAAAAAATAATAATAATAAATAAATATAATAAAAAAAGAATAAAAAAAAATAAAAAAAAACAAGACTTTTTGTTATTTATTTATAGATTTGAAATAACAATTTAAAAAATTATTTTTAGTATTACTATTCATTATTATTATTTAAAATTTATAAAATTTTATCTTTTTTTACTGAAATCATCAAAGCCAAATGGATCATCTGATTTCTTTTTCTCTTTTTCAAATGCAACAGGGCCTGTTCTTTCTTTTGATCTATCTGTTCCGCTAAATTCTTTATTTGGTCTTGGCACACCACCACCACCACCACCGCTACTACCCTCTTTACCGAATCTACTATTACTTAAAACATCTTGAATTGAGGTACTATCCTCTTGATTTGATTTTGGTCTATAGATTGAATTTGAAACTGCACCACCAAACAATGGTTTAGAATAAACATTGTATGAATCATCATTACCAAATCCACTACTAAGATTTTCAGATTGATTGAATAGTCTTTGATCGTAGATTGAATCTTCAGTTCTCTTAACTGATGCTTGACCCAATGCAATCTTTTCACTAATATCACGATCTTGATCTCTATTAAATTTAGATTTCTTTCCACTTGCCTCTAATCTATATTCACGTTCCAACTCTCTCTTCTTTTGCATTCTAATTTTATCTCTTTCTAATTTCTCTTTTCTTTCTCTTCTATTTCTTTCATCCTCACTATCTGATGAATCAGAGTTAGAGTCACTATCTGACCTTCTCTTACTATATCTATCTCTTTCATCACGACTATCATCACGACTACGTCTGCTATCTCTGTCATCTCTTCTATCTCTATTATCTCTACTATCTCTATCTCTATTATCTCTATTATCTCTATTATCTCTATTATCTCTATTATCTCTATTATCTCTATTATCTCTATTATCTCTACCATCTCTGTCGTCCCTATTATCTCTTCCACGATTATCTCTATTATCTTTTATTCTATATTTATCGTCGTCACCATCATCATTATCACTAATATCATTTCTACTTGATCTTCTTTCGTTTGATCTTGATCTTGATCTTCTATTCATTGGTGGTGTTCTTTTATTTCTATTATTATTATTATCATCGCTTTCATCCTCACTACCACTTCTATTATCAGCAGAATCTGATTGATCTTTTCTTGAATATCTTTGTTGTATTATACCAGATCTTTCATTTCTGACATCTTCAGCTAATTTACGAAGCATTTCTTGTTTTCTTTCTTTTTCTTTTTGAGCCAATTTTCTTTCTAATTCAGCACGAGCTGAAACCTCTTCACGAGCATTCGATTCTGCTATATAGAGTGCTTGAGTGAAATGAGCAAACTTATCATTGATTTCCACGTCTTGTAAACCACCGCCATTTGAAACCAAACGCTTATCAATTGAAATTGCAAAACCCTTTGGATTCTTCCAATTTGAAATACATGGTGGTATGGTCCAATCCTGTTGTTCCTGTACTGTTAATTTACGAGTTGGTGAATGCATAACTGGTGCAGGTGGTGATCCATGTTGTTTTGATCTCTTTTTAATCTTATATTTTGGTGGTTCCATTGGATCTTGTGCAACATCAACCATACGAATAATCTTTGAATTTAAAGCGTTGCTATTGTTTGATCCAGATTGATTCGATGGTGTATACTTTATATAGGTTGCTCCTTTTTTCTCAATCTCAACATGATTGGTTGATTTCGATGATTTAATTTTACCATTTACAATCTTTTCCAAAGCATTCTTTGTTCTATCCAATGTTTCTTGTAATTCATTCTCATCTGGTCTTTGTAATTCATGTTCTGTGAATTGTTTTGGTATTAAATCTTTATATTGTGCATGAAGACTATTCTTTTCTCCTAAAATCGCTTCATGTTTAACTCTACCAGTTGAATCAACACTTACTGGTACAATCGATGTTGTTGTACCTCCACCATTCATATTACTTGAGTTGCTACCCGATTTAGATTTACTCTTTCTACCCATATCCAATGGAAATTGTACAATATGAATCTCTGGGAATGCACCACCATCTCCAAAATCTTCAATATTTTTTGGTAAATATCCTTTTCTACTACCATATGGTGGTATTGATTTTTTTGGTTTATCATTATTTATTATTTCTTTTTGTTGCTGTTGTTGTTGTTGTTGTTGTTGTTGTTTTGGTTTCGGTTGGAATAGTGGATCCTCTTCTTCGTTACTATATACATTCTTTGGTTTTGGTAATAATGACGATAATGATGTCATTATTACTAATTTAATTTTTTTTTTATATATATATAACTGGTTTATATGATGTTAATGATTGGTTACGTTAATTGTTATATATTTTTCTTTTTCTTATAAATAATTCAGGTTATAAAACAAAAAACTACAAACATAAAAAAAAAAAAAAAAAAAAACAATTGAAAAAAATTTTTAAATAAAAAAAAAAATTTGAAAAAATTAATTATTTTTAATTTTTTTTATTTTATTTTATTTTATTTTTTTATTTTATTTTTATTTAAAAATAATTATTATTACAATTTTAAAACAGATAAATTGTCATTGCATTGGGTGTATAAATATTAAACTTTTTAGTTTATTTTTTAATTATAAAAAATAATAATAATAAAAAAGAGAAAAAAATAATAAAAAGTTATATTTTTATTTTATATTATCTTTTTTAAATTATAACCTTTTAAAAAAAAGGCAATTTTCTAACTAGTTAGAAAATAAAAAAAAAAAAAAGAATTATTTTAAATCCAAAGTTGTTTTAACCAGTCAATCAAGATCCCAAATCGAGTTTTTTTATAAGTTTTTTTAAAAAAAAAAAAAGAATTTTTATTATTTTTTTAAAATTTTCAAAATTTTGTCTGGTGAAGAAAAAAAAAAAAAAAAAAATAAATA
>JH722886.1:9295-19395 GCA_000277465.1 Dictyostelium intermedium | reverse complement strand
AATAATAATAATAATAATAATAATAATAATATAGACCTTTGTTAAAGCTAAAAATATTTGTGACCAATATAATTGTGACTTTTCAAATCGTAATATTACAATTGAATGTAATAAAAAACCAATTAGTTTAGTTTCTAAATATAAAATATATGTTCATATCTTATATCCACAAAACATTACTTTTGTTTCACCACAATATGTCCAACCTCAATTACAATTCCAACCACAATTCCAACCACAATTCCAACCACAATTCCAATTCCAACCACAATTCCAATTCCAACCTCAATTTCAACCACAATTCCAATTCCAACCACAATTCCAACAATCCCAACCTCAAAATATCTATCAACAACAACAACAACAACAACAACAACAACAACAACAACAACAACAACAACAACAACAACAACAACAACAACAACAACAACAACAACAACAACAATAAAATATATGAATGTAATAATTGATCATGTTATATGTGGTCTTGTTGTGGTATTTCAATTTCAGTTTATAAATTGTCAAAAGATTAAGCTAAAAAATAACAACAAAAAAATTTTCATTGTCATTGTAAGTTTTAAAATAAAGAAATCGTTGTTAATATAATAAACATATTTATTTTTATTTTATTCTATAGTTTTTATTGATGATGAGATATGTTTCATGGTGATTTAAAGGGTTTTTGTCAGTGTATTTATTGTGGATCTTGTTGTGATTAATTTATATCATACAGGCGCGCAATCCTTGAAAAAAAAATTATCAGGGTTGAAAGGGCAAAATTTGAAAAAAAACAAAATAAAATACCAATTACAACATCCAGCTCTTGCAGCAATAAATTTAGGGTGTTTGGATTGCACACAAAAATTCGGACAAATATTTACTGTCTGTACTTAATATCCATTATTGGTTTTTAATTAAAATTGTTTTTTTAAATTTAATTAAATATTACTTTATAATATTAATTAAATTTAACTTTGAACTTGTTCTGGGTCTCGATAAATTGAAATTGGTTTAATTAGATTTACCCAATTTTTAAATGATAGAAAATAGTAATTAATATTCAGTGTTTTTTGTTTTTCGAAGTTTTATCATTATTTTTAAATTTGATATTACAGCTTCTCCTCGAGAATAGAACTCGTATTTATTTAGATTTTTACAGGCTCGATTAATATTAATATTAATGTGTCTTTCGACATTTTGCTGTTGTTGCTATGTTGTTTTTGTTGTTCTGTAGTTGTAGTTGTAGTTGTAGGAGTAGTAATAGTTGTTATTGTTGTTGTTGTTGTTGTTGTTGTTGTTGTTGTTGTTGTTGTTGTTGTTGTTGTTTTTTTGTTGTTTTTGTTGTTTTTGTTGTTTTTGTTGTTGTTGTTGTTGTTGTTGTTGTTAAGTTTTGATCTTAAGTTCATTGTTTTTGTTCATTTTGTTATTATTTTTTTTTAAAAAAAAATAAGAATTGTTTTGGAAATTATGAAAATTTTGGATAATCTTGTAGTGGTTTTGGTTGATGGAGTGGCGATTGTGGAGAAACATCAGAGATTATTTGAGGTTTTAATATTTTGGGTATAAAAGTTATATGTTTGATTTTCTTTTTTTTTTTTCTCTTTTTTTTTGGTTTATTCCAAATAGGATGGTTTTTATTTGCAAATAAAAAAAATTTTTTTTTGTCAATTACCTCATCCAACTAGGGATGTGTGCGACTCACTTTATTAGATTTGCCCGAAGGCTTTAGAATTTTGCCAGAAGGCTTAGAATAGGTGCCAGAAAGCTTGAATTTGTACCACTAGGTTTAGAATTTTTGTGATTAGAACCGAGGTTATTGTTTTTTTTTTTTCCCAAAATGTTATGAGTTTACTATTTAAAAAATTTATATACTATGATTATAATTTAGTGGATCGAACCTGTGATCTTTGCATCGCCAGATTTTTTTTAAAAAAAGCTCCCCATTCGGGAATCGAACCCGAGGTACCAGTGTGAAAGACTAGAGTGTTACCGACTACACCAATGAGGATTTTATATTTTTTCTGTAATAATACAAGTAAATACTATAGATAGGACACCTTATAATAATTACTTAAACACAATCAATATAAGGTTATAGTTAGTTTATAGAGACAATGATATTTATTCTTAATATGGTTTACTTTTGCAGTAACCAATACTTCACTTAGTGTAGTAATAATTAATTACGATGATTTAGTAATAATGTAGAATAAAGTTTATTCAATTAATTATGTGTAATAATGAGAGTAGATGGGTTTATCTTTTATTTAAATATTTATTTGTATTTTGAAGGCTTGGATAATATAATGATTTGAATTATTGGAATTTTCTCTCTTAAATAGTTTCTCTAAAAGTTCCCAGGATTATCATACATTCAGTTACTTTGAGGGAGTTGGAATTTGTAATGTTTATTAACTGACTTGGAATTTGCATAATTTATTGCTTTTGTAACTGACTGTCGTTATGACTCAAATACTAATTATAATAATTGATTTATTATGAGAATCTCATTACTAGTGTTATCACATTTCCCATTAAAGATAGTACTAAAAATTAGATACCCAATGAACCTTGATTTTTTTTAAAAAAAAAGGCTCCTATGAGGATCGAACTCATGACCTCTTCCTTACTAGGGAAGCGCAATACCACTATGCTAAGGAGCCGTTATATGGTTTTTGTGATTAAACCAACTAATCTTTGTTTTGACTTTCGAGGAACCATTACAGTAAAAGGGAATATTCGATAATTTTTATCTTTGATTGCCTTATCCAATCAAACCTTTTACTAACCTCACAAATATGCTTATAGCACTTTCATTACATTTTTGTTAAAAATAAGATTTTTTCATTTTTTTTTGATTAATTAGTTTCTTGAAAAAAAATCGATTATAACCATCTTAACTTTAGTGGAAAAAAAATAAAGAAGGTCACATAAATTTAAATCTCGGTTATATAGTATTTTAAAAATTAAGATGGTGGTATATTTAGAGATATTTTAATAATTTAGTTAAAAATTAAATTTATGAAAGATTTATTATTTTCATTTAAAGATAAATTAACAACATCTACAACGACGACGACCAATATCGATATCAAGATTAATGATATTGTGTTTCTACTACCACCACAACATCCACCATCAAAGTCACCATCAAAACATGAAATTGAATTATTATCACTTAATGATCCACAAACATTTGAACTTGAAAATAAATTACTCTTTGAACCAGTTGGATTTGAAATTGATGAAATTGATTCTATTAAATATTTTTTTATTATCATTAGTAAACTTTAATTTTTTTCATTTTTCTTTTAAAAAAATATTTATTTACTCAAAATTGCCATTCGATTTTATTTATAATTAATTTGTTTATTTCTTATGTTTATATTTTGATTAAAAAAATTTTTTTAATTTATAGGTAAATAAATATGTTGATAAGAAAAAAGGAAATAAAAATTTTGATAATACCTTTCTTTTTTTTAAAAAATTTTGATAATACCTTCCTTTTTTTTAAAAAATAGGTTCTGAAAACAATTTCTTTTTAAAACTAATTTCTGTAATTTATTAAAAAAATAAAAAAAAAGAAAAAAAACTATTTAAACTCATTATAATTTAATTGAATTATTAAAAAATAAAACATTAAATAAAAATAAAAACATAAAATAATGTCAATTTTTAGTAATTATTTTTTAATTATTTTTATAAAACATATTTTATTATTTTCTAACTAAATTGAATTTTATTAATATAGAATCCATTTCATCAATTTCAAATCCAACTGGTTCAAAGGGTAGTTTGATTTCAACTTCAAATGTTTGTGGTTCATTAAGTGATGATAATTCAATTTCATGTTTTGATGGTGGTTTTGATGGTGGATGTTGTAGTGGTAGTAGAAATACCAATATCATTAATCTTGATATCGATATTGGTCGTCGTCGTAGTAGATGTTGTTAATTTATCTTTAAATGAAAATGCCTAACTCAAAGAAAATAAAAATAAATAAAATATAAAAAATAAAGATGTGGGTTCAATAAAATTTAAAAAAAATTAAAAAATAATGTTTATATTTTTTTATTGTTTTTTGTTCTTTTTTTTTAATATTTTTTAATTATTTCACTTTATCTGCCTTTTCATTATCATGCTCAATAAATGATTTTTTGGCATTTTATTGATTGTTTGTTTAATAATTTTGAATTTGTAAAAGGTAATTAAAAAAAAAAAAAAATTATAAAAAATTTCATATAAAATTTTGGGTGTCAAAAAACTATAAATTGATTTTATTCAGACCCACTTTTTTTATAAATTAACAGCTTCTTGATTTTCTTTTATTTATTACTTGATTTTCTATATTAAATTTTTTTAAAAATAAAAAAATTGTTAAGTATTTGAATAAATTCAATAATAAATCAAAAAACAAGTGCATTCAAAATTCAATGTAAAAATAATTTTCACCAAAAAAGAAGGCTCACATTTATAAAAATCTCAGTTTTACAATATTTTAGTTAATAAAAATAGAATTTATTTAGAGTTAAAACTATTTTTTATTTAACGTTAGATTTATGAAAGGTTTATTATTAAAGATAAATCAACAACATCTACGACGACGACGACCAATATCGATATCAATGTTAATGATATTGGTGTTTCTACTACCACTACAACATCCACCATCAAAACCACCATCAAAACATGAAATTGAATTATCATCACTTAATGAACCACAAACATTTGAACTTGAAACTAAACTACCCTTTGAACAAGTTGGATTTGAAATTGATGAAATTGATTCTATAATAATTTAATTCATATTAGTAAATATATAAAAAAATTAGTATTTTATTAAAATTTTAAAAAATAATTACTAAAAATTGCCATTTTTTAATTTGTTTTTATGTTTTTATTTGTTTTTTAATAATTAAAATATATTTTAATGAGTTTATATAGTTTTTTTTTCAGTTTAAAAAGATAAAAAATGGGATGACAGAAATTAGTCTAAAAACAAAATTTTTTCATAATTCAAAAAAAAGAAAATTTATAGTAAATATTATCAATGTATATTTTTTTTTTATTTTCATCTTAACACAAATTTAACCAACTATAAATTTTTAAAAAATGAAAATCAAAAAATCAAACAAATAAATAATAAATAAATAAATAAAATCTAATGGGAATTTTAAGTAAATAAAATTTTGAAAAAAAAAAAATGAAAAAAAATTAAAGTTAATTATTGATTATAATAAAATTTTTAATAGATAAATACTTTTTTTACCACACATAAACTTAAAAAAAATATAGTAAAAATAATTTCACCACAAATTCATTGTGTAGCACGTTAAATATTCTTTTTATATTTTATATTATTTTTTACATTACTCCAACTTCAAAAAATTATCCCATTTTAATACATGTATTAGAGAGTTAAGTATCTTATTAATATGGCAAATGTCTTTTTAAATATTTCAAGAAAGTAATGATATATATCAAATGACAATTATTAAATATGAAGAGATGGGGAAAAAAAAATCTAACAATCTCATCTTAAATTGGTCTTAAAAATAATAATAAATCAGTCTGTAACGTAAAGATAGTAACATTTATAAAAATCTCAGCTTTTATAGTTTATTAAAAATTTTAGCTAATTAAAAAAATAATAAATTTAGAATGTAACTAATTTAAATTTATAAAAGTTTCATTAACAACATCTACGACGACGACCAATGTCGATATCAAGATTAATGATATTAATGTTTCTACCACCACTACATCCACCATCAAAACCACCATCAAAACATGAAATTGAATTATCATCATATAATGATCCAATAACTTTTGAAGTTGAAATTGAACTTCTCTTTGAACCAGTTGGATTTGAAATTGATGAAATTGATTCTATATAAATTTAATTCCATATGGTTTATATAATAAATTTGGTTTTTAAAAGAAAAAAATTATAAAATAATTACTAAAAATTGCCATTTTTATTTTTTATTATTTTATTTTTATTATTTTATTTTTTAAATTGAATAAACTTTTTTTGAGTTTAAATACTTTTTTTTTTTTTTATATTCTAATTAAAAAAAAAAATGGGATGACAGAAATAAATTATAAAAAGAAATTTGAATCAGTTTTTTAAAAAATAATTATCAGATTCAACTTTTTCTTTTAATAGTATATATTATCTTTACATTTTTATAAAAATTTCAACTTATTTAATAAACTATAAATTAAAAAAAAAAATTAAAAATTAAAAAATCAAAAAATATAATCAAATGGCAATTTTTAGTAAATATATATATATGTATTATAAAAAAAATGAATAAGTTTATTAATGATAAATAATTAATAGAATCAATTTTATCAATTTCAAATCCAACTGGTTCAAAGGGTAGTTTCATTTCAAGTTCAAATGTTTGTGGATCATTAAGTGATGATAATTCAATTTCATGTTTTGATGGTGGATGTTGTGGTAGTAGAAACACTAATATCATTAATCTTGATATCGATATTGGTCGTCGTCGTCGTAGATGTTGTTAATAAACCCTTCATAAATTTAAATTTAAATGCTAATAAAAATATTTTTATTAAACTCTAAATATATGCTATTTTTTAAGACTGATATATTACAAAAAATAACAGTATTGTTATTAGTATTATTAGATTATTATATTTTTTTTTTTTTAAGAAATAAAGAAAAAAAATGTACAATGAGAAAGTATATTTATTTATTTAATGAGTTAATTTTTTTTTTTTTTTTTTATTATTTTTTTTTTTATTTTGTTTTAAAAAATTACAAATCATTTAAACGTCTGGATGGTCACGTTTGTATTCAGCATAAAGTGTATTAATAACGGTTTGATATCTTTCTTTGAGTTGTGGTCTCTTTGGTTTGAATGATGGAGTTAATAAGTTATTTTCCTCGGTGAATGGTTCATGTTCTACATAGATGTGTTTTAATTTTTCAAAACCGTGTAATTTGGCTTCGGCGGCACAAGAGTCGAAACTTGATAAGATTTCTTTGTAGAGTTCTTTTGATTTGGCGAGAGTGGCAATGTTGGTGACATCGAGTTCTGGATATTTGTTGGAGAATAATTTTTGAACGACTTCGAAATCTGGTACAACGACACCAACCAAGAAGCTATTTAATGAATCACCATAGACAAATACTTGAGAGGCGAATGGTGAACGAACGAAAACAGATTCCAAATATTCGGCGGCAACATATTCACCTTGAGACAATTTGAAGATGTTTTTCTTACGATCAATGATGGAGAGAGTACCATTTTCATTCCAACGACCAACATCACCAGTATGGAACCAACCATCCTCTTTGAGATCCTCTTGGGTCTTTTCTGGGTCCTTAAAGTAACCTTTGAAAACGTTGAAACCACGAATACAAACTTCACCTCTTGGGAATGGTTTATCGGTGGAGAAATAGTTCATCTCTGGAACATCGACCAATTTCATTTCACATGCACTGAGTGGTGGACCAACGTGACCTACGTGGTTATCCTCTGGATAGGCAACGGAAGCACCACCTACATTCTCGGAGAGACCATAACCAGAAACAACTGGACAACAGAAACAAGCACGTAAGAACTCGGCTAATTTTGGATCCAATGGAGCTGAACCAGAAAGGATGAATTTAACACGACCACCAAGTCTGTCCTTTGTCTTTGAGAAGACCAATTTATCCCAAATTGGAGTGCTTGAACCAAGTCTTAATGCAGATTGTTTAGAGTTGAGACCCCAATTGAAGAGGAATTTCTTTAACCAACTGTCATTGTTGACAGTGAACCAAAGTTTATCGTGAAGACGTTGCCATACTCTTGGGGCACCACATAAAAAGGTTGGACGTAAAACTTGGATATCGTTGAATAACTCTGGAATTAAACCAGAGAAGAAACCAATTTGACCACCAACATAACACATCAATGAAACGACGGCACGTTCAAATGAATGAGCCAATGGGAGGTATGACATATGAACATCCTCTGGTAATACACCAGCTGGTGAAAAGTTTGCACCAGCGACCTCACTAACCATGTTTGTGTGTGTTAACATTACACCCTTTGGATTACCGGTTGAACCTGAAGTGTAGAGTAATGTACATAAATCATCTGGTGTTGGAAGATCATGTTGAGCTGGATGTTGTTCACCCAACTTTTCAAAATCGGATAAGATGAAAAGTTTAATATTTTCATTGTCCTTAAATTTATCTAATGTTGCTTGTGGTAATGTATCATAACTAACAATGGTTCTAATGGTTGTACCTGGCATTGAAAGAATCTTTTCAACATTTTTACCTTCACATAAAAGTACTGAAATCTCTGAATGATTAACTACATATTCAATTGCATTGGCACCTAATGTTGCATATAATGCAACTGGTACAAATGAATGATTCATTGCTGCCATATCTGATAAAACCCATTCTGGTCTATTAATTGAGAAAATACCAACTCTATCTCCCTTTATTATAATAATAAAAAATAATTCATTGAAAATAAATAATAAAAAAAAAATATATAAAAAATAAAAAATTAATATTTTTAATTGATCAATTGATTGATTGATTGATTGATGGTTGGTGATTTGTGTTGTTGAGTGATTTTAGATATTTTATGAATCTAATATAATTTTATAATAAATTGGTGATAAAAAAAACACACACCACACACAAAATGGTGTGAGGTTGTGGAGTGAATTTTTTTTTCTTTTTTTTTTTCTTTTTTTTTTTCTTTTTTTTTTTCTTTTTTTTTGAAAACGCCAAAGATATTTTTTTTAAAATTTGATAAAAACACAATCATCGTCGTTTCACAAAAAAAACTGAATTTTTTTTAACAAAAAAAATAAAAAATAAAAAAAACCCTTTTTCCCCGATACATGATTTTATACGGTTTTTTTTTAAAAGAAATTGGTGAAAAAAAAATGTGTAAAAAAAAAGTAATAATACATAAAAAACATATAAATAAATATTTTCTTCTTTACCTTTTTTAAACCTAAATGAACTAAAGCTGAACCAATGTTATTTGCTCTAATACATGCTTGTTTATAAGAAATCCATTTGTATTCACCTCTTTTACCATCTGCTAATAATTCACGAATACCTAAAAAGTTTGAATCTAAATCTTTATTACGTCTATTTTATTTATTATTTTTTGAAAATTAGAATTTTAATGATGGTCATGAATAAAATGATTTATTGATCATTATAAATACATACTGGTAAACATCATATAATGTAAAGGTTTTACCGTCTGGTGAGTTAGTCAACTTTGGATATTTAGTGTTTCTTCTTGGTCTGGTTTCACCTTCAATAACTTCGGTACCATCTACTTCAACACTTTGAAGACGGATCTATAAAATAGGTTTTAATAATATGTATGTATCATGGATAGTAATAAATAAAAATTAAAAAAAATAAAAAAAATAAAAAAATTGTTAATACCTTTTAATCTTTAAAATTTGATTTTGTTTTTAATTTTTATTTTTTTTTCTATTTTTTTATTTCTCTTTTTTTATTTTTATTTTTTAGTAAAGTTATAATACATACAAAATCTGGGTCACCAAGTAATTCTGTTTTATTATTATTATTATTTATTTTTTTTATTTATTTATTTTATTTTTTTTTAGTAAATAATAAATTGTATTAAATCAATAAAATAATTAATATATAATTACCTGGTCTTTTTGAAAGGCTTGTCATTTATTAAATTATAATTATACAATGAAAAAAAAATAATAAACAAAATAGAAAAAGTATTGATAAAAAAAAAAAAAAAGAAAAATTGTGTGAAAAATTAGAAAAAAAAAAAATAAAAAAAAATAAAAAAAAAATTAAAAATAAAAAAGATTTTTTTTTGTGTGATATTTGAAAAAAATTTTAAAAAATTAATTAAAATTGAACGTCTTTGAAATTTAAACAATTATAATAATTGGGGGGGGCAGTTTGACAAACATTAAAGTATTAAAAAAAAAAGAAAAAATATATATATATATATAAAAAAAGTAAAAAATAAAATATAAAATATAAAAAAAAAAAAATAAGAAAAAAAAAAAAAAAATAAGAGCAAAAAAAAATAAAAAAATAACAACAATAG
>JH722884.1:19656-35556 GCA_000277465.1 Dictyostelium intermedium | reverse complement strand
TTAAGGTATGTTTATTAATATTTTTTTTTTCCAAAAAAAAATTATTCTTTTTTTTTTAAAAGGTAATTATAATACCATGAATATTATTATATTAAGTATTAACAAAAAAGTAGCAAAAAAAAAAAAAAAAAAAAAAAAAATTAAAAAATCATTTATTACTTGTAACCCTTCTTTTTAATTTAATTTCTTTCACCAACAGATTTAATCAAGTCAATCTCTGTAAACTCCGAACATATAGTATTAATTAAAAAAAAAAAAAAAGACAGAAAAAGAAAATCAAAGGAAAAAAGGAAACCACGATGTGTCGTTTATATGAATATTTGATACTTGTGGGGGTGGTAGCACATGTTCTCATTTTATATTAACCAAATAAGTAATAAATTAATTATTTTTATTTTTTTTTTTCTTTTTATATTTTTTTCTTTTTATTTTTTTTATTTTTTATTTTTTTATTTTCCACACCTTTTATTTAAAGATTGTGATTGGAATATCAACTTTTTTTAATAAGTATTCACAAACTGAACCTCTACCATCAAGCAGTCTTTCAATTCTACCTTTGTCTTCATGACCAAGCACAACCATATCTATTTTATTTTTTTCAATCTCTTTTATTATAACATCTTTAATGCTCTCCTTGGTATCTATTAATAATCTATGACTTATAATATTATTCACAGCTAAACTTTTTGTATATTCTTCCAATGCTTTCTCAGCAAGTTCATGTCTTGTGCAATTTGGGTTTGTATCCAATTCTAATTTCTAATAAAATAAATAAAAAAAGAAAAAAAATAAAATAAATGTAAATTTAAAATTATTATTTTGAAAGAAAAAAAAAAAAAAAAAGAAAAAAAATATAATTACAGTTACTGCTTTTCTATCTACTGCATGGAATAAAAATATTTCAGTTTTATGAGTTAAATCACACATTGCCAATGCTTCAAGCCAATGAAAAGCTCTTTCTGATACTTTACTTCCATCTAAACATATCTAATAAATTTCATTTCATTAGTGGATGAAAAAAAAAAAAATGAGTGAAAGGAAACTAACAAATATTTACCATGTATCTATTCATCTTTATTGATTTTATTTTATTTTACTTAATTGCTAATAATAATAATAGTAAAAAAAAAAAACTTAAAGATCTTTAAATTCAAAATAATAGCTTTAAAAAAATAAAAAAAAAAAAAATAAAAAAAATAAAATAAAAAATTATTTTAATAGATTTACAATTATTTTAAATTTAAATTAAAATAAATTAACTAGATAAAAAATATTTTTCTAATTTATTAAAATTTTTTATTTTAAATTTTATATTTTTTTATTTTTATATTTTTTTTTGTATATAAAAATTATTATTTGTGTCCATATCTTGAATTTTCTATTTTAATCATTTCTGGTAAATAGCAAATACCATTTTTATTAAACTCAACATTGTTCTTATAAAGAAAAATTAAATTATTTAAACAGTTATTTGTGGAAGATATTGTTTGAAAGGATTCTTTTATTTTTTTATTTTTTTAAAAAAAAAATTAGTGTTAACATTTTTTTAATATTTCATTCAATAAAAAAAACTTACTAAATATCATTTTTTATATTAATAATAATAATATATTTGGTTTTATAAATAAAATTAATACTTAAATAGGGAAAAAAAAAAAAAAAAAAAACTATTAAAAAAAAACTAATTAAAAAAAAAAAAAATTAAAAGAAGACTTTTTTAATTTCATTCAAAATTTTGTAAATTGTTGTATATTTATTTTATTTTTTATTTTCTAATTATTTTTCTTGATAAATCAAAATATTTGTAAATTAAAAATAAAAATTGGACTATTGACAATAAAATATAAAAGTACATAAACAAAAGATTAGAATTTAAATTTTCTTTGATTTTAGTAATTTTTATTTAGTAAAACATAAAAAAAAAAAAAAAGAAAACAGAAAACAAATAAATAAAAAAAAAAAAGGAAAATTAAAATCAGATAAAATCTTAAAACATCTTTCAAACAAAAATATAAAACCTAAAATTTTTAAAAAGGAGATAAGCTCTTTATAAATTATATATATAGACACATAATTTTTTTTTTATTTTAAATAAAAAAAAAAAACAAAACCCACACTTTCTTATGCATAAGAATGTAATGTAAAAAAATTTACTTTGGCGATTTATTTATTGATTGAATTTTTTTACAAAAAAAAGACACATAATAAAAGATTATATAGATATGTGGTAGAGTGATATTTTCTCTTTCTTTCACACTTTAAATAAATAATAATGATATACTTTTTAAAAAAATTATATGTATGTGTGTATGTGTATATGTATATGTATTGGTAATTTTATAATTTTGAAATTAAATTATTAATAGTATTATGATTATTTAAAGCCGAATTAGAATTAGAAGAAAGTATCATATCAGCCAACATTCTACCAACTAAGGAGCCAATAGCAACACCCATACCACCCATACGAACACCTAAAACAACATTTTTAGAGCCATCTTTAAATTGAATGATTGGTTTTTTATCTTTACCAAATGCCATGATACCACACCAAACGGTGTTTATAGTGAAATTTGTGTTTGGAATGATATGATCCTTTAAGAGTTGATAAAGTTTATTAAGAATCATAGGATTTAATTTAAACTCTGCTGTTGCTTCAGTTTTGAAATCTAAATTTCTACCACCACCAAATAGGATACAACCATCCTTTTCACGGAAATAATAGTAGCCTTCGTCGAAATGATAAATACCTTTCAAATGTAAACCTGGAATGGGATCAGTGATTAAAACTTGACCTCTACCAGGTGTTATATCAATATCCTCTATTAAATCACTAGTGAATGCATTGGTACAAATAGCTAATCTCTTACATGTGAATTCCATTGGTTTGGTTAATGTTGAATTTGATAATGCGAATGGATTTTCAACAAAAACTTTAACTTCACCATTGGTATCATCTTCAATGAATTTCAATACTCTTGAACCATTTTTAATATGAACATTCCAAGATAAAGCGAGTTCAGTATATTGAAACATCATTTTACCTGTATCAATTTCACCTTCGTAATTATTCTTTATTAAAAAGTTGCATATTTTATCACTGAATCCAAATGATTTCATCTCGTCGTTTGAGCATAATGTAAATGCATCACCTGGGAATACTTTTCTTAATAGCTTGTTAACTCTTTCAATATTTTCAAGTAGCTCGGTTTCATTGGGGAATTTAGAATTTGAATCAATCAATTCAAAACTACCATTCTCTTTATAGCCTATATTATCATCACCTAGTCTCTTTCTAAGTAATTGCAAACCACGATAACGTGCACTCACCAAATCTAATACCTCTTGTTCTGACAGTGTTTTCAAATCATCCAATATCTCAGTTAATGAACCAACACATGCAAATCCTGCATTCTTTGTAGATGCTCCATTTGGATGGGTATCTCTCTCCAAAACTAATACCGACGATTGTGGTGATCTCTCCTTAATTGAAATAGCTGTCGATAATCCAACTATACCCGATCCAATTACAATATAATCATACTTTGATAATGATTTCTTTTCCCAATACGATTGATTTAAATTATTATTTATATTATTTATATCAATTAATTTCTTGATATCATTATTGTTATTGTTATTATTATTATTATTATTATTATTATTATTATTATTATTATTATTATTATTATTATTATTATTATTATTATTATTATTATTATTATTATTATTATTATATCTACTAGACATATTCTTTTTAAAATTTTTTGTAATTTTCTTTAACTATTTTTTTTTACTCTTTTTTTTGTTTTTTTAACTCTTTTTTGTTTTTTTTTTGACGATAAATGTTGTGTTTTGTTTAAAATGAAAAAAATTAATAAAAAAATAGAAAAAAGATTTTTTATTGGATATTTTAGAAAAAAAAATAAAAATAAATAAAATAAAAAAAAATATATCTTTTAAATGGGGTTGAACAGGAAATTTTCTTTCATTTTATTCCAAAACACGTAAAAAAAAAAACCCAAAAAATAAAAATAAAAAATTTTATAATACATAGATTTGTTTATCTATTTGTATAAAAAAAAAAAAAAATTAATAAATGTTTATAAAATTATTTTAAAATGAGAAAAAGTAAAAAATTTAATAAATTTAATTTAATTTACATTATTTTTTTATATTATTTCAAAGACTAAACATATTGACACCACCAAACAATAACAGTATTTTTTAAAAAAAATCTATTTCCTTTTTTTTAATTTTCATTTTTTTTTTTTTATTTTTTTTATTTTTTTTATTTTTTTTATTTTTTTTGACTACTTTTTTTTTTTATTTTTTTTTTTATTTTTTAAACAGATTATCATTTTAGTTTTTCTTTCGTTTTTTTTTTTTTTGTTATTGTATATATTTTTTTATTTTTTTATTATTTTATTTTTTTTCTAAAAAGGAAAAAAAAAAATAAATATAGGAACTAAGAAAAAAAAGAAAATAATTTGTTCACTATGAAAAAAATATTCATTTTATTTTTCATATTATTCTTTGTAAATTTTTTAGTGATTATAAATTCCACATCAACAAATGAAGATGAGTCTTTAAAAGAATTTAATAAATGGTTAATAAATAATAAAGTTTATAAAAATCCAAAGATAGAAATAAAAATTTTAGAAAAATATGGTAGATCAATAGTTGCTAAACAACCAATAAAGGTAAAGAAATAAAATTATTAGATATGGAGATATAATATATATATATAATATTTTTAACATAAATTGTTATTATTATTATTATTAATGTAGAAAAATGAAAAATTAATAAGTGTACCAAAATTAGTGATAATGTCAAATATGGGAGGATTTTCACATCATTTACCAAATGAAATGTATGAAGCATCAATAAGTGTTGGAATATCACCAACCAATTTACAAGCGATATTTTTAATGTATTGTAAATTGAATGAACGATCATTTTGGTATCCATATGTGTCAGTATTACCAAAAGAATTTACGACAAGTATATATTTCACAGAGGAGGAATTGGATGAACTTCAATCATCTAAATTAAAAGAGTTTACAATCATTAGAAAGGATGGTATTGAACGTCATTATAATAGTACATTCACTCGATTGGCAAATCGTGGTATACGTGAGTTCTCACCAACACCAACACAAACACTTCAACAAAAAGGTTACACATTAGAGTTATTTACATGGGCATTAAGTTGTGTTTGGTCACGTGCATTCAGTCTTAGTGATAGTGATGGTGGTATGGTACCTTTGGCGGATATGTTCAATGCCGAGGAGATTTCAAAATCAAAGGTTTTACCAAAAGTAACCGATAGTACATTGGATTATTATGCTTCGGATGACATTGAAATTGGTGAACAAATTTTCACACCCTATGGTGTCTATAAACCATTGAGTAGTAGTCAAATGTTAATGGATTATGGTTTCGTTTTCGATCATGGTACTCCCTCTGACAATGTCGCTATCACCGTACCTGTCTTTCATCCTGATGAACCAAACATTCAAGTGAAACAAGCAATATTGGAAGAGAATGAAGTTGAAAATGAAGTCTTCCTTCTAACAAAACAAAATCCTCTACCAACTGATCTCCTCCTATATGCTCGTGTTAAAAATTTAATCACAAAAGAAACAAAATATGCTAAAATTCATTTCCTAAGTTATCAAACTAAAGATCAACCTTTAAACATTAGAAATGAAAAAGTAGCTTTAAGATTTTTAGAAAATTTAATTCATCGTTATTTGGATTCTTATGAAACAACTTTAGATTTTGATAGATCTTTACTCGAAAATATTAATAGTGTCAATGACAACAACAACAACAACAACAACAACAACAACAACAACAATAATAATTTATCTTTTAATTCATTAAATTCAATTAAAATAAGAATTTCTGAAAAAGAAATTTTATTATCAACTTTAGATGCAATTGAAAAGAAGAGAGAAAAATTAAATAATATAAATAATAGTAATAATAATAATGAGTCTGACTCGTAAAAAATTTTTTTTTAAAATAATAAAAAATTATATATAAATTAATATTTAATATATTAGATTTTTTTTTTAAAAGAAAAAGACAAAGTTTTGGTATGATTGATTTTTATTTTTATTTTTATTTTTTTTATTTATTTTCCTCTACTTGAAAGTGATCTAAATAAATGATTTTCTTTTCTTTTTTTAATTATAAAAAAGATAATGGTACCAATAACACACACACCAACAACACTTGAAACAACTGCTACTGGTATAATATAGGATGCTCTTTTACCATCATCATCATCACATGAAGTTTGGAAATCTGTATTAATTAAAACTGAAAAATCTATATTTATTATAATAAAAAAAAAAAAGTTAAAAATTTTAGTTTTAAAAAAAAAAAAATTATAATAATTAATTCATACCAGGATCAATAATACAACTAATACAATGTGGTAAATTTAAACCAATTATAATTGAATTTGAATTTGATGAAACCACTTGAGAAGTAATTGTTGTTGGTCTACCATCAGATAAAATTCTATTTAAGAATCTAGCTTGAAGAGTTTTTGAATCTTTTTGAATATTAACAAAATTTAATAACTCTTGTTGATTATTGCCAGTGCTATCAATTGAAGAATCTTTTGAATTACAATCTTCTTCTTGATCCAATGAAACTGATGATTCAAATTGAATTTGTAAATTATTAACAGATGATAGATATGGATAATTTTGAACGGATAATGAAATTTTTACTGATCCTTTATCTAAATTAAAATTATATCCTGCAAAAGAATAGTTTTTAGATTTTAAAATTTCTTCAATCATATAGGAAACAGTAAAAGATAAACTTGATCCAGGTGGTGTTATAATTTGATTAAAAACAAATACATTATTTGAAGTTTCATTGTAATTCCAATTCTTTAATAAAGAGTAGGATCGAATGATTTTACCATTAATATCCAATTCTAATAGTTGTGGTATTGAAATTTGGTAATTGGTTTTATCATTAACAATTGTTGCTGAACCATTATTATTATTAACTGTAGTACTTGTTGGTGGTAATTGCCCACCACCATTATTATTTGGGTTAAATGGTGAACTACAATCATTTCCATACCATCCAGAATTACAATTACAAGTTCCAGTTGTTGTATCACAAATACCATTGGTTTTATTTGTACAACTATTCAAACATTTTAAAATCTCGGGATTTAAGATATAAGATCTTGGGCCTACCCATGTAACATTGTTTTGTGAGATGCTGACATCGATTACACCTGGTTTTAATGATCCAATATAGCATACAATTGTATCATTGCTAACTAAAGAGACATTACAATTTTGATTTGCAATTAACACAGTCAATTGATCATGAATGTCACCAAACCAACCACCAATTGTAACATTACCACCTGATGCTGGGGCTGTTGTAAAAGATGATGCATATTGATTTGCTATTGTACAATTTTGACCAGTATATTCCACATCACAAACACACCACCCACTTGGTTCATCACATGTACCTCTTCCGGCGCAGGTTGGTTCTGGACAATAGCTTTGACAAACACCAATTTGATAATCACAATAACCTGGACAGGTGCCACAAGAAATTACAGGATTAACCAATGAATCACTACGAATTGTAAAGTTTTGAAGTAAACCATTTATTGTAACTGAAACTCTCATATAATTGGATGGTAAATCTGGGTATTTCAATTGTTCAATAGATGATAATGATGAAGTTAATTCCAAAAATTGATTTTTATATGAAACGACAGTGCAATTCATTCTTGTGAATGAAATGTCACTGTTTCTATAAAATTCACATTTTTGACCATCTATTTGAATATTGGTAATCGAATAGTTATAACCAAAGTATGAACCAGAGAATGTATAAGATACATTACCAGTAGATGGATTAAATGTGTTAACATTTGAAACCAAAGGTGGAGTTGGATCGACAGAAAAGGTAAAGTTGTAGCCTTTGTAATGTTCTAGTGTTAATATTTTTGGATATGGCTTTGAGGCATCATAATGACATTTAAAAAGAAAGTTTGGAACAACTACACTACAAATAAAAAAGTTTGTAGCATTTATAGGAGAAAGGAAAGGATAGCCTAAAATACCTAATGATGTACCAAAAATATATAAATAGCCTTCATCTTTGTTTAAATATATATTTGGTACTAGTGTGGTACACTCTTCTTCGTCGGCAAAATTTGTTAAACCTGGATTTCCATTAAAATTAATATGCATTAAATCCCAATAGCATTTAAAACAATTTGGAATATTACCAGTAAGAGAGTTATAGCTAACATTTAAATAAACACCACAATACTCTTCACCAATTGTACCCGTTAATCCATTATAATTCATTGTTCTATTTATTTAATCAAAAAAAAAAGATTAGATTAAAAGATAAGTTTAATTTTTTTTTTTTTTTTTTTTATTTTTTTTTTTTTAAAAAATTTTAAAACACTAAATAAATTTCCATCTGAATAAACACTATTTATATTATTGTAATTGGTAAATAAAAGAATTTATAATAACTTCTATATAAAAATGAATTTTACTACAATTACTTACAATGATGTAACAGATTTTGGAAAATTAAAGGGTTTTAAATCTTTTTTAGAACTATTTATAAAATTTTGATTTGTGTCATCAATAGCAACTGTTTGTAAATTTGTTAAACCAGAGAAAGAATAATTTGTTGGTACTGAATCGAAATTACATGATGAAAATGAAATTAAGTATGTTTGGGAATTTTTCATTTGATTTAATGGTGAAAAATTTAAATTATGTCCATTACATAATAAAGAACTATTTTTTTTTTTTTTTTTTAAAAAAAAAAGAGATTAAAAGAAAAAAGAAAAAAGAAGTAAGAATTAATATTCAATAAAAATAAAAAAAAATTAAGAAATATCCTTACAAGCTTTGAACATTAGTGAAGGTATTCAAGTTATTATAATTTGGATTTTGTGAAAAGAAACTATTCATTGAAAGAGATAAACCCATTACATAAAAGTTTGTTAAATCTGGAATATTATTAACTGTAACATAAAATAGTTGAACAAAATCAAAGTTTGTTGCTAATAAGTCATTGTTTATACCAATATTTAATAAATTTGTATTATTATTTTCAATAAGAGAACTTGTTTTTTTTTTTTTTTTTTTTTTTTTTTTTTTTTAATTTATTAGTATTTATTATATTTATATATTAATTAGATTAAATAATTTTTAAAAAAAAATTTTACTTACAAGAATGATAAATATGTAAATTGAGAAAGGTCTAATGTTAAAGTCAATGGAATTGATTCTTGATTAATAACAACTCTATTGGTAATTGAGCCAGATAACCCTAATAGGCTACAATCGTTCAAAGTTTCTTTTTTTTTTTTTTTTTTTTTTAGTAAATAAAAAATAATAATTATAAAATAAAAATAAAAAACTTACAATTGGAATGATATTTGACAAATTTCAGAAACGAAATAACTATCAACAGAGAAACTTTTTAAAGTTACTTCTCCAAGCTTTAAGAGGTTTTTTAAATCGTTACCTGTCAATATATAAGTACTATTAACAATATTCTCATAATTACTTTTTAAAAAATTAGAAAAATTAAATTTTATTGAAAAAAAAATATAAATTAATATACAAACATATTTGAAAGGATATTTTCACCAGAAGTTGGATCGGGTAAACAGGTAAAACTTGTTGTGTTACAAAAATCAATATAATTAAGTGTAGTATCAATAGGATACAAACTTGATTGTCCTGTGTTTTGAGTGAAATTTACCAATATATCATCTTTGGTTATTAAAAAAAAAAAATAAAAAAAAAGAAAAAGAAAAAAAAAAATAAGAAAAAAAAAAAAAAAAAATAAAAAAAAAAGAATAAAAAAAAAAAGTAGAAAAAAAATTTTTAGTAAAACTGTAAAATAAAAAATAAAAAAAAAGAAACATACACTGAAAATCAACCAATTTTTGACATGATGTGAATTCATTGAGCAAAAATAGTACAAGTAATAAATAAAAAATTTTAAGGTGGTTCATTTTTTATATTTATTTTTTGTTGTTTTTGGTTTTAAAGTTTTTTTTTTTTTTTTTTAAAATTATTGATTTTTTTTACACATCATCAAATGAAAAAAAAATATAAAAAAAAAAAAAGTTTTAACAGTAAAATTATTATCGTAATTTGATTCGCTGCAAATTATCATAGTTTTTTGTATGGATATTTTTGAAATTATCTAGATCAAAAATGATTTTCGAAAAATGAAAAAATATCTTTTTAAAAAAAAGCATTGTGTTCAAAAATGGAACTGATATTTTCAAATTTTGAAGATATTTTTTTTTTTTTTTTAATTAAGCCACCCCAATTTTTTTAATAGACATTAACGAAATTTTTTTTTAAGGTTTTGGGTAAAATACTTATTATAAAAATGCAAAAATGACAACACAACCCATTACTATTTTATTTCTTATTTTTTTTTTTTTTTTTTTTTTTTTTTCCTTTAATAACAAAATAATGACCTTTAAAAATGAAAAGTCACCTATTTTTATTCCTCAAAAAAAGTTAGTTTGAATAAGTTACTTTTTTTTTTTTTTTCAACCCACGTTACAATTTAGTTTAAAATTTGGTTTTGGGGAATTCCTTTTTAAGAAATTTTTTTTTGTATATAAACACAAGAAAATTCAATAAAATAGTTTTTTAACTAATCAAATCCCTCTTTGATTTTTTAAATATCATATCTTTTGTTTTAATTTGGAAATTTATTTTAAAAAATAATTTTTTTTTTTTTTTAATTTATTTTAATATTTTTTATTTTTTATTTTTTATTTTTTTTTTTTTACTAATTATTACTACTGATTTTTTTTCTTAAACTAATTTATTTTTTAAAATTTTGAATAACAAATTCATCATTTCATTTCAAAAAACATATAAATCAAAATTTTTTTTTTTAATTTATTTATTTATTTAATTTTTTTTTTCCTTGTATTTAGCTTTAATAATATTTTAGTTAACTTTTTGTTACTGTTCACATAAACAATTACCAATCCGTTGTATCAAAATTCTTTATCTCTAATAAGATGATATAATTTTCAATTTTTTTCTTGTTGTTGACCAATAAATTTTCTTAAATATTTAAAAATCCAATGAATTTTTTATATAAATAAAAAAAACCAATATCTTTTTTTTACAATATAAAAATCATCCATTTGAAAATCTGCTTAAATTCAAAAATATTTTTTAATATAAATTTAAATATATCATATCCTTCTGGTTTAAAAAATATTTATACATATAAAAAAAACCACACACACACACAACTAACAAATACACACACTTTTCCAACCACAAACACTAATAAGATCTGTATTTTTCTTTTTTTTTTTATTTAATTTTTTAAAAAATTTTACATTGTTCAAAGTCAAGATTAATATTACTGCTGAATACAGACACAACCTCTATATATCGTTGTCAAACACTATTTTTTAATATGTTTACCAATTCACTCCAGTAATAATCTGTATTGCACTCATTCTTTCATTCACCTCATCCATTAAACTTACCTTGTATTATTTAAGGCGTACCATAAAATATTTATTTATTTAAACTACCCACATTTTTTATAAGGTTTTTTTTTATTTTATTTTTTATTTATTTTTTTATTTATTTTTTTTTGTATAAATAGAATAATTTATTTGATAACATTTTTTTAATAATAAAAATAATAAAAAAAATTATAATATAAAAATAAGTAAAATTAATAACAATTAATAGCATAGTATTAATATATAAATATTTTAATTGAACAATATCTACAAAAATAAATACTAAATATTAAAAATAATATTAAATAATTGAAAAAAAAAAAAAAATTAAAAAAAAAGAAAAAAAAATTAATAAAGATAATA
Organism: Dictyostelium intermedium; assembly: GCA_000277465.1. NCBI lineage: Eukaryota > Evosea > Eumycetozoa > Dictyosteliales > Dictyosteliaceae > Dictyostelium > Dictyostelium intermedium. The sequence continues at coordinate 23,639 of JH722884.1, read as the reverse complement.
ATCTAATCATGAATAATTCAATTACTACCACAAAAACAATCAATAGTTTAAATAACTCTAACAATAATAGTTTTAAAGTTATCCTTAATAATAATAATAATATTATTATTAATAATAATATTAAAATTATTAATAATAATAATAATAATAAAAATAACAATAATAATTATAATAACAATACTATTTGTAATATGATACCATCTGAACAGATGAAAAGAAAGTATCCATATCTTTCGCAATACTTTCCATCAACATGTGATGCTTTAGTTAAAAAGGTATGCAGTTGGGTGACTGATCAAAAACAAAAGAACACATGTCGAAGTGCTTCAACCCCATCTTGTAAAATCCTTTCAAATAATAATATGGAAACTGGTGTTTCTGAAATCTTGGAAACAATATTAACCTATATAATTGAAGATTTAAAAGAAAACGAATATCTTTTATTAGTATCCTTATATTTCGCTGATAAATATGTAAATAAGGCTGGTATTAGACAATCTCAGATTTTATGGTTAATTTTAATAAGGTATGTAAAAAAAAATAATTTAAAAAATAATTAAAAATAAAACAAACTCTAATTTTTTTTAAAAAAATAAAATAGTTGCATTCTATCATTTAAAATGTATTCAGATTCCAATAAAATTCAAACAAATAAAATTGAAAAAAGATTTTCTATTGATATTAAAAATAATATAATTGGGAAAATGGAAGTTCAATTCCTTTCAAACATTGGTTATAATTTATATATTGACGAAAAAACAATAACATCATTTATCACTTGTTTATTTATTGATTATAAAATTAATTGTCAAACAAATTTAGATTTAATACAATCAATTTTATTCCAAATTCAAAGTGTAATTAAAACATCCGATTAGAAAAATTAAAAAAAAAAAAAAAAAAGAAATAATTTTTAGCAACTGTACATATAAAAAAAAAAATATAATTGCACTTGCCTCTGTAAATATAAAAAAAAATAAAAAAGAAAAAAAAAATAAAAATAAAATAAAAAAATAAAAATTGTATATTAAATAAAAAAAAAGATAATAAAAAATAAAACGATTTTTTTTAAATTAAAATTTCTTATAATATTAACTATTATATTAATATTATTTTTATTTATTATAAATATTCATATATATATTGATATTATCAAAATGAATATTCTTTATTTGAATAAAAAGAAGGTTGAGAAGTTGATCTCGAAACAATCTTTCTTCTACCAATATTGAATTTACATTGATTATTATTTATACTATTGTTATTATTATTATTATTAATTTTAATCGAACTATTTACAATATTATTATTATAAAAACTATTACCATTACTAGTAAAGTCTTCATCATCATATTTTTCTTCTATTATACAACATTCATTGAAGTTAACAACAAAATTAACTTCTGTTTCGGTTTTACAATTATTAGTATTATTACAATTTTTAGTATTATTACAAGGACTATTTACAGGATTATTATTATTATTATTATTATTATTATTATTATAATTATTATTATTATTATTATTATTATTATTATTATTATTGTTGTTGTTGTTGTTGTTGTTTTTATTTATATTAAAATAAATTGAAAGATCAGGAGAACTTATGTATCTTTCTCTTTGATTTATTGATGTTTCATATTGTGGAGAATGAATCTCTTCTTTAATAGATGGAAGTGATGAATTACATATTTTACTATCAATGGTAATGAGTGATTCTGGTTGATTAATTTCAATTGTTTGATTGGCAAATTCATAGATTGGTTGTGGTTGTTTTTGTAAATCTTGTTGTTGTTGTAGTAGTTGTTGTTGTTGTTGTTCATATTTAAAGAGTTGAAGTTCTTGTTCTTGAATTAAATTTAAATATTGTTCAATTTTTGAATCAAGTTGTTGGAATTTACATGGTTTAAAGAGATGATCATCCATACCGGCTTCAATACATTCTTGTCTTTCAACAGTAGTTAAACCAATAATTGGTGTCTTTATTTTTAATGATTGTTGCATTTCTCTAATTATTTTTGTTGCTTCTTTGCCACCCATAATTGGCATATTTACATCCATTAAAATTATATCATATTTATTATTTTCAACTGCATTTACAGCTTGCAAACCATTTTCGACCAACGTTATATTATGACCCAATTTCTTTAAAAATTTTGATGCTATTATTCTATTTAATGGGTCATCTTCAACAACTAATATATTTGCACATTTATTTTTATTTTTAGAATTCATTTTTTATTTTTATTTTTATTTTTATTTTTATTTTTATTTTTATATTTATTTTTAAATAAATTTGTTAAGAAAAATTAAAATAAAGAAATAATTTTTTTTTGTTTTTATATTGAGGCAAATTTTTTATTATTATTATTATTATTTTTTTTTATTTTTGTTGTTTTTTTTTTATTAATAAAATAATTAAATTAAATGATTGAGTGTTAATTTGTGTGTGTGTGTGTGGTGTGTGTGTGTAAGTGATATTTGGAAATTATAGTGTGAAAAAAATGGGTTTGTGTGTAAATATTGGGTGTTGATGTTATGCGTGGATTTTATTTATTTTTTTTATTTTTTTTATGTTTGATTTTATTATAAATTAGTGGTTGTACAATAATTTATATGAAGTGATTGACGATGATGAAGATGATGATGTGATGTATGTTTTATTATTTATTATAATGCTATAAATAAAAAAGGAATATTTGACTTTTAAAGAAATTATTTTTAAATAAAATTAATTAATTAAAATTTAATAAATTATTAATTATTATAAAAGTTATTATTAGAGGTGTAAAAGGATTTTTTTTTTCTTTCAAATTAATTAATTATTATTTGTTGTTTTTATTATTAAAATGAATTTTAATTTTAATTTCTACAATTTTAAAAAAAAGGATTAAATAGTTAGTTTTTTTTTCTTTTTTTTTCTTTTTTTTATGAAAATAATTTATAAAATAGAGAATTTTTTGGATTTGGTTTTTTGAATTAATTAAAAAAAAAAAAACCTTGCATTTTAGAAAAAGAGATTAAATTATTTGATTTACTAACAAAACAACATTCGATGTTAACATAAAACAACAATAACAAAAAAATTTAATGATGTTAAATTTTAATTCCAAAATGTAATGATAAAAAATGAAAAAAAAAATTTTAAAAAAAGGAAGGTGATGATATTGAAAATGCTCGGTTGTGCTGCTAATAAATCAAATATCTAAAAAATGAGACACAAAAAAACTTCATTCTCTTTTTAGAGAATCGTGTGTGTTGATTTTTACTAATAATGAGAATTTTTTTTATTATAATTATAAATCAATGGATTTTATTGTTGTGTGGTTTTTTAGTTTTTTTATTTTCTTAAAGTGAATTATTTTTTTATTCATGGAATTGAGATATTATTATAATTTGACTATTTTTTTTTTATTTTTTTTTTATTTTTATTTTTTATTTTTTATTTTTTTTTTTAATGTTACTTCACATTTGAATAAGTAAATGAAAAAAAATAAATAAAGGTGGTAATAGTGAGAGGTTGAGTATGATTTTGATTTTAATTTTAAATTTTTTTTCTTGATTTTATCATAATAAAAAAAATTTTAAGAAAATCTAAAGTGAATTGGATTTAACATCGTGTGTGAGTGGTGAACATGTGGGCTATTTGTTAAATAATAATAATAATAAAAAAAAATTTCGTTGTATTTTAGTGATCCTACTTTTTCTTCAAAAATAGGAAATGTAAATCTCTTTTTATGGCTACAGTGATGTTGTTATCGAATTTACTTTTTTTTAATTTTTTTTTTTTTTGTTTTCTTCAAAATTGGATCATTTATTTTTATATCGACATTAAGTGATCACCCCTTTATGCTAAAAACTATATAGTTTTTGATTAAAAAGAAAAAAAATTAAAAAAAAAAAGATTTTTTTTTGATTTAAAAATTATTATTAAATAATAACACTTAAATTAATTTTTTTTTTTTTTTTTGTTTTTTTGTTTT
>JH722882.1:6868-19836 GCA_000277465.1 Dictyostelium intermedium | reverse complement strand
TTTCTTTATTTTTTTATTTTTTTTATTATTCTTTTTTTAATATAATTTTTTATTTTATTTTTTATTTTTTATTTTTATTTTTCTTATTTTTTTTATTTTTTTTTTAAAATTAATTTTTTTTATTTTACTTTTTTTTGTTTAAATTTTTGTCTTGAATTTTTACCACCAACTGGTGGTTATATTTGTTTAAAAACAATATTTTTTTTGAATTTTTTTTTAATTTTTTCACCAGGATAATTAAGTAATTGCTTTTTTTAATTCAATTTGAATGATTAAAATTAAAATTGAAATTTTGGGAAAAAAAAATTATTTAAATAAAAAAAAAAAAAATTCAATTTAGTGATAAATAACAATACAAATAAAAATATAATAATAGTTTTATAAAATAATAGAAACAATTTTTTTAAAAAAAAATAATAACCAGAAAAAAAAAAAAATTTTTTTTAATATAGTTATTAAATTTAATAAGCAAATAAATAAAAAAAAAAAAAAAAAAAAACCAATATTTAATTTATGGATTGGATAAAAAGTTATTTTAATTATTATTTTAAAAGAGAAGTAGTAGTAGTAGTAGAAAATAATAATGGTGAAATTAATAAAATAGAAGAAAATGTAGTTGATTCATTTACAATTTTAAATAATAATAATGAAGTAGATAATAATAATAATAATAATAATAATTATAAAGGTGGTGGTAGTGGTGATGAAAATGATGGTGGTATAAAAATTATAGTATCATTTGATGGTGGTGGTATGAGAGGTATTGTTTCAATATTATTATTAAAAGAGATTCAAAATATTTTAGGAGTTGATATTGGTACAAATTGTGATATTGTTTGTGGTACAAGTACTGGTGGAATAGTTACCTATGCAAAATTATATAGTGTTGATAATGATGAACTTTTAAAACTATATTGTGAATTTGGAAAGAAAATATTCCCATCTTCATCAATGGGTATAATGTATAATGTTTATGAAGAGAGTACATTATGTAGTACCAAAGAGTTAATATCAACATTGGAAACCAATTTCAAAGGTAAAGTAATGTCGGATAGAAAAGGTTTCGTTGTAACGGTCGCTCAAGATAAAATTACCGCTGAAAAAAGTGTAAAAATTTTTGCCAACTATGAAAATCCTTCCACTCATTTACATGATGATGATAATACATCCGTTGTCGATATCATTCGTTCCACAGCCGGTATTCCAGGTTTATTCCATCTCTATGAAAATGATAAATACATCTACTATGATGGTGGATTTCAATATAATTGTAATTTACCAATTGCATTGATTGAAGCTTCTTCATTATTTCCAAATGCTTCAAAATTATTATTCATTTCAATTGGTACTGGTTATGGAAAAAATGATACTACAAACTATTATTGTTCAAATGATTCAACTGATGATAAAGTTGAAAAATATTTAAAACAATGTCAAGAAAAATCAATACTTTTAAAGGAAACTGGTGGTGGTGGCGATATTGGTGGTAAATTAAAAACACCTAAGCTTGGGGGTATATATGATTTAATTAAAAATTTATATAGTCTATATAGGAATTATGTCACTATGACCGATACTTATGTGGTTTTACAACAGTTTTTAAAAGATCATCAATTGGATGATCATATCTTTACCTATCGTTTTGATGTACCATTGGAATATGATATTAGTCTTCGTGATAGTACTATTAAAGCTGAACAAGAAATGCAAAGATCTGTTTATGATTACGTAAATTCAAGTAATAGTTTTAAAAGATCCGTTTCAAATATTAAAAAATTAATTGAATTAAATAATAATAAATTGTAATAATAATAATAATAATAATAATAATAATAATAATAATAATAATAATAATAATAATAATAATAATAATAATAATAATAATAATAATAAATAATAATAATATAAAAAAATTAAATAAACAACAACTTCCTATCCATTCATTATAGATAATTTCTTTGGAATCTCAACAAATGCGAATAACAACAACAACACAGCAAACAGCAATTTAGTTGTTAATGGAAATGGTACAAATATTAATAATAATAATATATAATAATAATAATATAATAATAATAATAATAATAATAATAATAATAATAATAATAATAATAATAATAATAATAATAATAATAATAATAATAATAATAATAATAAAAAATTGTAAAAATAATTGTAAAAAAAAAAAAAATTAAATAAAGATAATTTTAAAAAAAAAAAAAAAATAAAGAAAGATTAAATAAATTTAACTAATAAAAAAAGATTTTTTTCTTTATTTTTGTAATTACAAAAACTAAAACTTTAATTTTTTATTATTTTTCATTTTTTTTTTTTGATTAATTTAAAAAAATTACCAATATCTTTATTAAATTTCTTGTAATTATTGGATTACTCCTAAAAAAATAAAAAATTAAAAAATAAACAATTTTCATGAAATCAACAGCAAAGGTGGGAAAAGAATGCTTCTTTTTTATTTTAAGAATCGATTTTAAAAATTCTCTGAAATAAAGATAACTCATTACTGTGGTATTATTTTTCTTTTTTTTTTTTTTATTTTATTTTATTTTTTTATTTTTTTTTTTACTAAAATATTTTTTTCTTTTTTCTTTTTTCTTTTTTTTTTTTTCTATCAAAAAACGAATAATGGTAGAAAGGAATGAAGAGTTATTTTGGAAAGTCTTTAGAGATAAATTTATTTTTAGCCAAATTTTTCAACAACTAGAATCTATTGAGATTGAATATGATAATCATAGACAAATAAATGTTTTTAATAAAATTAAATTTAAACATTTAACAACATTTGGATTCCTAATTGAAGAGGGATTATTTGAATTAATAAAATCTAAATTAAACAATAATGAATATATTAGTTTTAATGATTCACATTCATTGAAAATATTTTTTAGTATGATTAAAATGAATAATAATAATAATAATAAAAATTCAAATTTATATTCAGATCAATCAATTAAAGAAATCTTTAAAGAATTGTTAATAATGATTTTAAGAAAAAGAAGAGATGAGTTTGAAATTACAGATCTAACAAAACTTTCAGTCGAACATGAAAATTATGAAGCATTGAAAGTATTATTAAGTGATGAATTCAAATTTCAAGTTTTACCAAGTACAATATTAAACGCATTGCAATTCTCTTCAAATCCATTAATAATAGAATTATTATTAAAATCTCCTTATTCAATAATAACTTCAGATTTAATAAATTCATCACTATATTATGTTTTTAATAATAATAATAATAATAATAATAATAATAATAATAATAATAATAATAATAATAATAATGGTAATGAAGTAGAGGATAAATCATTATTAGAAAAACAAGAGACAATCATTCAATTAGTTTATGATATATTATTTTCAGAAAAGAAAAAAGATTATCAACATAATTATAACAGCTTAATAAAAATTAAATTAGATCAAGTAATGAAATTAAAATCAACAGAATTACAAAATAATTTAATAGATTTAAATATAATTCAAAAACCAGAATTCATTGAATTGGATAGTTTAAAATTTTCAATGAATTTACAATCATTTATAGTATTTATTAAAGTTTATTATAAGTATTTTAATCGTAGTAGTAATAGTGATAATAATGATAATATACCAAAAGAAATTGAAAATAAAATTAATGAAATAATTAATAATAATAAAAAAGAAGATGAAAACACACTAAAAGAAATACAAAAATTAATAGTTAGAGAAACTCAGTCATTATCTTTATATATTAAATATTTAATGAAATGGGATGAACCAATTGAGGATTTAAAAGAGTTCGAATTAGTTTATGAATATTGTTTTAAAACATTTAGTTTGAATTGTTTAAAGTTTTTAATGAATAATAATTATAAAAACAACAACTACAAAATCAACAACAACGAAAGCAATAATAATAATAGTAATAGTATCATTTCATCAAAGGGAACCAAAGTTAAATTATCATTGATGGCATTATCTAATAATAGAAGTCCAAATCAAGTTATTGAATTTTTGAAATTTCGTTTTTGTGATAAAAATAATTTGGAAAAGATTAATTCATTAAATTATGAACCTTTACACCTTTTAAATGTATATAATTGTATCGTTAAAAGTGGTCAATGTAATAATGAAATTTATAATGAATTAATGTCAATCTTATCAAAATATTCAAATGAAACTTTTCATAGGTTAAGACCACCACTAATGTGGCATCCAATATTAACAAATCTATTGAATAATCAATCGACGTTAATAAAAGATAAAAAAACAATTAATTATCTTTTAAATAATTTAAAAATGAAACAATTTTCTAAATCATTATATAAATTAAAAGTTGAAAAGAAATTACTTTTTCAATCAATAGAGTTATTACAATTATTTAAAATTAAATCAGATTCTTTAGGTTTGGTGATTGATAGTTTTTTTGATATGGATACGACTTCTTTATATTTAAATTCTATTTCAACATGTAATATTAGTGAATTGAAAATCTTTGATAAAATGAATCTTGTATCACCAACAGTGTTTAATAAACAATTATCCAATTTATTATTTGAAAATAACCAACAACAACAACAACAACAACAACAAATAGAAGGAGAAGTAAAATTAATTGAAATTGAAAATGTTAAAGAAATGATTAATTATTTAAATAAAATAAATTTTAGAATATTTTCAAATCAAATGTTTAAAGAATTTTTTATTTCGATATTAAAACATTATCCACAACTAATTGAAATCATTGAAACTACTAAATTACCAAAATTGAATTTTTTAGAATTATTTTTGGATACCAAATATTATTTTAATGGTGAAAAACAAACCATCGATTATTTAATACCATTGATTTTAAAGTTTGAAGCAGAAATTTCAAGAGCATTAGAAAATCATGATTACAATTTATTAGTAAATGAAAGTTCATTAGCTATACTATATAATGATAAATCATTTGAAGAGATTTTTAAAGTCATTAAATTTTGGGCGAACCAAATTCAAAAAAGTAGTAGTTACTATCATAATGAAAAGATTTTGGATATCTTTGTTTGTTTATTAAATCATTTCTATAGAGAGTTATTATCGGTTAAATCAATTAAAAAAGATCAAGTAAAAAAAGTATACAATTATATAATTGAAAGGGGTTTACATAGTCATCATTTTAATGATAGAAATTTATATTGCTCAATGCGTTACCTTTTCATTTGCTCTACAAAGTTTACAAAGTATTTAATGTCAAGACCATTATTTGAGATCAGAAATAGAGAAGTGTTAGTTAAAGTTTGTTGCAATTCACATTCAAATCAACAATCACCTAAAACTGAACGTTTAGATCCAAATATCTTTACAATGGAATTCATTTTTAATTCAGATTTTGATACAGTTTTAAGTAAATTAATTCATCAACTAACGGATTATAGTGTGGATAATAATTTTAATATTAATTTAGGTTACTACCTACATATTAGAAGGGTAGATTTATTATTTAAAGAGATTGAGAACAACATTGGAACCTACATAATCTCTACCAATACTACAACTACCAGTATCTCCACTAATTTAGAATCACAAATGCCATGCAATCAAATAAAGGAATCAAGTATCTTTTATGAAAAATTAAAAGGATTGAAGGATAAGGAAAAAAATAAATTGAAATCTAAAATAAATTATACAGTATATGAAAGTTTATATGTATTAATGGTTAGAGTTTTTAAAATTCATGAAATTCAAAAATTCATTGAAATTCACTATAATTATCCAAATATTCATAATAAAATTTTAAAGTTTGCTTGTGGTGCAAATAGATTTGAAATAATAGATTTCTTAGTTTCAAACTACAATGTTGATTTTAGTGAATTTTGGAATAGTTTATTCTTTAGTCCAAACACCGATCAATTACTTCAACATTTATTCAACATCTATCCTAAATTGGAGAATCAAGTCGATCAATCAATTTCAATATTAAAAGATAAAGAATTTAAAAATTTTCAAAAAACTCTGTATCATTTATTACCATTTATCTTTGAAAAAAATGAATATCAACATTTACATCAAAAATTCTTAAATCCTTCAAATATTTATCAAGTATTATTTGAAATTATTAATTTAAAAAATTATCATTTATTAGTTAAAGAAATGTATGAATTTTTAGATGAGTTTACAGAAATAGAAGAAAATAACAACGATAATGATAGTGAAGAAGAAGAAAAAGAAGTAGAAGAAGAAGAAGAAGTAGAAGAAGAAGAAGAAGAAGAAGAAGAAGGGGGCTTATTAAACACAGTAAGAAATATCTTAGATTTAGAGGATTCAATAAAAGTGGTAAAGGAATTAGCAGGCTATATTATTGATAAAAAACAATTAGAATCCAATATATTTACGGTTTCATTTGAAAATAGATTCTCAAAGATTTGTGAATTGCTTCTAAAATATTATCCAAATCGTTTTAAAATCACAAAATCATTAATTGATAAAATGATAAATCACTACTCAAATATTGAAATCATTAAATACTTTTATAAAAATCAAACACTCGAAAACCATAATTTATTAGATTATGTTTATCAACAATTAAAAAATCATACAGAATATCAATATTTAAATTGGCTTAAATAACAATAACAATAATAATAATAATAATAATAATAATAATAATAATAATAATAATAATAATAATAATAATAATAATAATAATAATAATAATAATAATAATAATAATAATATATTTTTTTAAACACATGGTTAGTTTATTTTTTTTATTGATTGTTTATTTCATTAAATCAGAAGACAACAATATTGGGTCATGATGATGTTTAGCTTATTGTTTTGGAGCAGAAGAATCAAGGAAACTGAATTTCTTCTTTCTATTAAATTCTTTGATTTCATCAGCAGTGATTTCACCATCTCTGTTGAAATCCATTTGTCTAAAGATAGCATCAGTAATACGTTCTGGATCTAATGCACCTTGGTCAGCAAATCTTTTCAAAAGTTCCTCTCTGGTTATCTTTAATTTTTAATAAATAAAAAAAATAAAAATAAAAAAAAATTAATATATTTTTTAATTTAAAATATTTAATAATTTAAAATATTTTAATTACTTTTCTATCACCATCTTTATCATTTTGTTCAATAAATCTTTCAACATCCCAATTTAATACGTTTTCAATACTTTCACTATTCATTTTACCAATTCTAGCTTTAACTTCATCAATTGATAATTCACCATTTTTGTCAGTATCACAACGGAATAAGAAAGCAGCTAAAGTAAAAAGAAATTATATGAATTGAAAAAATAAATAAAAAGAAAATTTAGTTTTTTTTTTTTTTTTTTTGTGTAATTGTTTAAATAATAATATTTACTAATTTTTTCTGGATTATTTTTACCAGCTTTTCTCAAAGCATCTAACATTTCTTGTCTGGTAATTTTATTGTTTCTGTCAGTATCATATTTATCAAAGAAGCCTTCAAGATCTCTGTTCATTTGCTTAACAATATCTTTGTAGTGAGTTGTAGCCATTTTTTTTTTCTTTTTTTTTTTAATTGACTGATTGAATTAAATTATTGTGTACTATTGAATGATTAATAATGAAAAAAAAAAAAAAATTATTTGCTTTATATACTAATATTAATTTTTTAATAAAAAAAAATATTTAATTATTTTATTTTATTTTATTTTAATTTTTTTTTATTTTTTTTTGATTATGGTAATTTGGGGTTGGAGTGTTGTGTTGAACATACCATTTTTAGTGGTTAAAAAATTATTGTAGTTGAAAGTGTAAATTTTTATATAAAAAAATATTTTACAATATAAAAAAAAAAAAATAAACAGTTTAACGAAGGGGTGCAAAAATCACAACTTAAGTTTACAAAAAAATAAAAAAAAATTTACCACTTCCCAAAAGCAGATTTTGGCTATTGTTTTTTCAAGTAATCACACAAATGTAATTAAATTTTTTTTTTTTTTCTTTTCTGTCAATAGAATTTAGTGCTAAAAATGGATACATGAATTTTTAGCACCAAATTCTATTCACAAGAAAAAAAAAAAAAAATTTTATTTACATTTGTATGATTACTTGAAAAAACAATAGCCAAAATCTCCATTTTAATCCTTAAGGTAATGCAATATAAAATTTATGAAAATTTCACATAGAAGAGACATCAACCAGGTATTCTTGCTTTTATTATATTAATTTTAATATTTGAATTATTATTATTATTATTATTATTATTATTATAATTATTATTATTATTATTATTTTTATTATTATTGTTATTATTACTATTATTATTATTAGGTGACTGTACTTTTGTTTTTTCATTTACTTGAGATAATTCCATATTTACAAGTGTTGGTGTTTTAAATGGTGATAGAGGATGACCATTAAAATAATATACCAATTCCTTTCCAATCATATTGTTAATATTTTCAAAAAGTTTATAAAAAGTTTTCTCTTTTGGAACCATAAAATTTAAATTCTTATCGGTTATATTAAAAATATTATTATCTCTATCAAATATCACACATTTTACAATGATATTTCCTTCATCGTGTTTATTTATTATCTCTTTTTTAGTTTCAACTGTTACATTGTTACTACTATTATTATTATTATTATTATTATTATTATTATTATTATTATTATTATTATTATTATTATTATTATTATTATTATTATTATTATTATTATTATTATTATTATTATTATTATTATTATTATTATTATTATTATAAACATCATCATCTATTAAAGTGGTGGTGGTGGTGGTAGTGGTTGGTGAATTAAAAAAAATACCTTGACCAATATCTTTATCATTTTGACAATTTTTTAAGTTTGAACCTTTTAAGTAATTAATACACCAAATTGTACTATTTGAAACATAGGGATGAATTGAAAATTGATTTTGATATAGAGACATTGTTTTTTCATATCTAATTCTTTTTTTATCAATATCATCGGTATCGTTTTCATTTTTATTTTCAATTTCATCGGTAGAACCCATTAAACTACAAAAACTGTTATATAATTCTTTATTATGTTCACTATGTTGAAACCATAATTGTGATATAATTTTTGGTGGGAATAATAATAAATTCTTATTTAAAATTTTTAATATCATAAATCTAACATATTCAATTAAACAATCGAATCCATATAAATAAAAATTTAATTGATTAACTAATGGGAAAAGATTACATCTTGATAGTATTTCTTCAACTTTAAAAGTTGGTTGTTGTTGTTGTTGTTGTTGTTGCTGTTGTTGTTTTTTATCTATATTTGATGGTGGTGGTAATGGTGTGTTTTTGCTTATATATAATTTTGAAGCTTCTTCATAAAAATCTTTACATTTTGTGCAATCTTTTGTAAATTTATCTATATTTGGTTCATGTTTTTTATCTATTGGATGGTAAAAAAGAAATTTTTTTTCTTTTTACTTATTTTATTTTTATCGCTATCTTTATATTTATCGTTATCGTTATCGTTATCGTTATCGTTATCGTTATCGTTATCGTTATCGTTATCGTTATCGTTATCGTTATCGTTATCGTTATCGTTATCGTTATCGTTATCGTTATCGTTATCGTTATCGTTATCGTTATCGCTATTGATATAGATATCACCATTAGAGGTAAGAGATTTTAAAACATTTTTAGCACCCTTCATTGAGGTATTTGGTTGTAATGTTACTCCCAATCTTCTTATTTCATTACATGTTTCTGAAAATGATAATTTTCCAATTTTATTAACTTGAGTGTTATTATTATTATTATTATTTTTATTATTATTATTGATATTATTATTATTATTGTTATTATTATTATTAATATTATTATTATTATTATTTTGTCCTGTTTTTAATCTTTTAAAAACAGGTTCAGTTTGTTCATCATCTATTATTATTATTATTTGGTTATTCATTATAAAATGTGTGAAAAAAAAAAATAAAAAAATAAAAAAAAAAAAAATAAAAAAATAAAAAATAAAAAAAATGAAAAAATATTTGGAATTAATTTCCCATTTTTAGATTTTTTTTTAAAAAAAATTAATTTATCAAAATATTTTTCATAATTTTGAAATTCTGATTTTATATACTTTTTTTATTTTATTTTTTATTTTTTATTTTTTTGTTTTTAATTTTACCTGAAATTCGTATTTTCATTGGTTTTTTTTTATTTTTTTTTTATTTTATTTTTTGAATTTTGAAAAAAAAAAAATAAAATAAAAAAAAATAAAAAAAAAAACACATAATAGTTCGCTACGATTTTATATAGAGATATGTAGTGTTTGTAAAATCATCGTTTTTCATACAAAAAAAAAAAAAAAAAAAAAAAAAAAAAAAAAAAACTAATGGGTAAAAAAGTTAAAAGCATTAAAGTATTAAATGTTACAGATATTGATGGAAGAGTAACAGAATTATTTTGGATAAATGGTCAGTTGATAGAGAATACTACGAAATCTTATTTAGCGATGGTTGTAAACACTATACGTGGTGATAGAAAAAGAATAGGAAAACAACAACCACATCAACTCATTCTCCAACAATCTAGAGAGATACTAAAGAATCATGTAAAGAGAATGACAAATAATGGTAAATTAAAATTAAAGAATTTTTCAATTGGTAATTGTAAATGTGACCTATGTATCAATGAATTACCAATTATAATTAAAGTTAAAAAAGATAAATTTCCAACAACTCCAACTTCTTGGGTCGATTATATTAGTTTGTAAGTTATTATTATTATTAATGATCAATCAATAATATTATATTAAGCAATTTTAATTAATCATTTATTTAGAGCAATGTTTTGTATAAATAAACAACAAATATTTAGAGTTGATAAAAAAGAGATTGAATTTGATGAGAATAGTGATGATGATGTGTGTGATGATAGCAATGACAGTGAAGATAATAATAATAATAATAATAATAATAATAATAAAAATAATAATAAAAATAATAATAATAGCGATGATAATGATGACGATGATGACGATGACGATGATGATAATGATGATAACGAGAGTGAATCATCTACATGTGAAAGAATTGATAAATTTTCAGCAAATAATAGGTATATAGTTGAGGGATCAAAGTATTTTATAAATACTAGAGATCTCTATGAATATATGAAAGCTCATAAAGGATTAATGGAAATTGATAAATCATTTGAATTGTTTGAACCAAAAGTATTACGACAATTAATTAATCATTGTATTCATATTCATCCATTTAAGTTTCAAAGTGGTAAAAGTTATCTTGGTATTGGTTATTGGTCATTAAAAAATATTGACGATGATCCATGGTATGATATCGATATACCTGATGATATACCATCCAAATGTTTGGTTAATGGTAAACTATTACCAATTTGTCTTGCTCAAACTTCAAAAGGTTTTTGTAAAAAAATTGGTAATTGTCAAACTCACCAAAAATGGAATAATAGTATGGCTACAAATGATGATATTGATAATCAAGAAGAGGATGAAGATGAAGAAAAAGAAAAAGGATTAGAAGAAGAAGAAGGAGAAGAAGTTAATTATGAAAGTGATGATTATGATGATAATGATAATGATGATGGTAATTATAGTAAAAATAATGGTGAAGGTATCAGAATCTCTCAATATAATAATGATACCAGTG
Source organism: Dictyostelium intermedium (assembly GCA_000277465.1). Lineage (NCBI taxonomy): Eukaryota > Evosea > Eumycetozoa > Dictyosteliales > Dictyosteliaceae > Dictyostelium > Dictyostelium intermedium. The sequence goes on along the minus strand of JH722882.1, from coordinate 8,205 downwards.
ATGTAGATGTAGAAAAACAAGATGATAGCGAGGATGAAGAATTTGATATTATTGTAAATAAAAGAAGAAAAAGTAGTTCATCAAATAAAAAGAATGATTTAAAAAAACAAAATAAAACTAATTCTGCTTCAACCACTCCAGAGTTTAATTTGGATAATAATTTAGATTTTGAAGAAAATAAAAGCGATGAAGAGGAAGAAAAAGAAGAAGGAACAATTGAATGTGATGATAATTATTATTATGATGATGATGAAAGTGAATATGAAGAATATCAAGATGATGATGATGACGATGATGAAAGTGAAGAAAGTGAAGATCAAAGCGAAGAATATGAATATGATAATGATTATGATTTAAATGATGATGAGAATGAAAATTATATTAAATTCAAAGTAATAGAAAATGATGAAGACTATGAAAAATATAAAGAACAACAATTACAAGAACAAATAAATCTAGAAAAACAACAACAAAAAATCCATTTCGATATGAATTCACTGGGTGGAAAATGTAAGAATTTAGATCCACTCAAATTGGAGAAATTAATAATGGAGCAATTTTCATTCACTTCAATTTTAGAGAGAATGAAATTAAAATCAAAATATAATAATAATAATAATAATAATAATAATAATTATAATAATTACCAAAATAATGAAAATAATGAAAATAACGATCTGAATAAAGATTTAAATTTATTACCAAGAGAATATACTAGATTTATGATTTTGAAATTTATAGATAATGATTTAAAAGCTGATGATTTAAACTCAATCAGTTTACAAGCGCCAACTTTGGTAAATGATTTTTGGCTATGTCATATATCTCATACTCAAAAATATAAAGAATTTTGTAGATTATTAAAAACAAGAATCCATTGTAATCCAGACATAAATTTTGAACCTCTACAAATTCAAAGAAAACGTTATGAAAGAACTTTAAAACTATATAAAAAATATTTTACTAGTAAATTTAAAAATATTAATAATAATAATAATAATAATAATAAAAATAATAAAAATAATAGTAATAGTAATAGTAATAATAATAGTAGTAATTATAATAATAGTCCACCATCTCATATATGGCCATTGGATTTATTCTCATCAAATATTAAAAATAATAATAATAGTATTAATTACTATAGCGATAGTAATAATCATATAAATAATGATGATATTGACTATTTTGGTTGTTTTTATGATAACTCTTTGAATAATACCACTATTACTAGTGACGACAATATAAAAAAAAATAATAATAATGAGATATTTTTTCAAACAAATAATAATAATAATAATAATAAAAATAATAAAAATAATAAAAATAATAAAAAT
>JH722874.1:8510-18536 GCA_000277465.1 Dictyostelium intermedium | reverse complement strand
TTTTATTTTTTTTATTTTTTTTTTTTAAATAATTAAATAATTTATTTTATTTATAAAATTTTTTTTTCATATTTTTTTATTTAAATAAAATTAAAACCAAACATCTTTTTGATAACGTTTTTCTTTTTCTAATTTATGAAGTAAAGCTTGGGCATCAGCTTCATCGATTGACATATGTTTAGTGATGATGAGGGAGAGAGTTTCATGAACTTGAGGAGCCATAGATTTAGCATCACCACAAATGTAGATATGACCACCAGCATTGATGAGATCACAAATTTGTTGACTATTTTCAAGGAGACGATTTTGAACGTAAACTTTTTGAGAGGTTTCTCTGGAGAAAGCAGTGTAGAGTTTAATGAAGCCATCGTTGTGATATTGTTGTAACTCTTGGGAGTAGAGGAAATCTTCATCGGAACGACGACAACCAAAGTAGAGATGATTTTCACCGGTATGAGCCAATGCTTTTCTTTCTTGAATGAAACTGATGAAAGGAGCGATACCAGTACCAGGACCAACCATAAGAATGGGAGTGGTTGGATCCTCTGGTAAACGGAAATCAGGGTTATTGTTGACAAAGATAGAGACACGATCACCTACATTCATACGATCGGCCATATGAGTTGAAGCGATACCAACACGTTCACTACCATGAAGATCATATTTAACGACGGCGACACACAATGAAACCGTGGATTTATTTTCACTCATTGAAGAGGCGATACTATAGTAACGTGGTAATAGTTTTGCTAATTGAGCCAATAGATCATCGATTGGTGGACGAGCAGAGGAGAACATTCTCAAGATATCCAAAAGATGATGATTCTCGAGGAACTCAACCAATAGAGTATTTGATTTGCCAGTTCCTTGAGCCAAGAGAGAGGTTAATTTCTCTTTTTCTTGTTGATCCTTAACATGATCCTTGAGGAGTTGTAATAACTCTGGCTTACAATTATGAATATCGAAACATTTGGTCAAGATATGAGTGAGAGTGATTTGAGAAGGATTTGGTTGTTCGCCCTCTTGATAATGCCAACCTGGTGTTGAAACTTTGAAGGTTGCTGATAATTTCAATAGGGAGATAATGGCAGAAACCTCTGATGCTGGATTATCTGGAAGGATAGCTAAAGCATCACCTGGCACGTACTTAAGTTCACTATCACCCAATTCAAACTCTAAATGAATACCAACCTTATCACCTTTGGTAAGGATACGTTTAACTAAAAGTTTACTTGAGTATGGTTTCTTTTTATTGTATTTACCTTGAGAGAGAGCAAATAGTTTGGCTTTCTCATAGAGGTAATCTTGACCTTCACGTTTCTCTAAACCATTCAATGTTGGAACCAATCCACAAACGGTATCAATATAACGATCAAAACATGTCCAATCCTCTTGATCAACTTCAATACGATCTCTAAATCTTTTGGCTCCCATCTCTTCGAATTGTCTATCCAATGTTTTACCGGCTGCACAATAGTGTGGATAGGAACGATCACCCAATGCCAAAACACTGAATTGAATATGTGAAAGATTTAAACGATTTGCTTCCAAATAGTCAAAGAATGGACGTGCTGTGGTTGGTGGAACACCATCACCATAGGTCGATGTAATAATGAGGACTATTTGTTCTTTTTCAAACTCAATAATCTCGTACTCTTCCATATCGATAATACGTGCCCAAAAACCTTGTAATTTACCATTGATAGATTCTTCCAATTTTTTGGCTACCTCGGCCGATAAACCATACTCGGTACCATATAGAATTAAAATTGGACAAACATCATCCGATGGTTTAACAAATCTTTCTTTTTTTCTTTAACAGCTCTATTCAATGTCGATGGATCTGGTGCATTAAATCCAAATTTATCACCCTCTTCCTTTGAAACTGCTGGTGCTGAAAAAAATTTATATAAATAGTAAGTTGTTGTTACACCAGCACCTAATAATACTAAATTTTTTGGTTTTAAAATTATTGATTTCATTTTTTTCTAATTTTTTGAATCAACAACAATGAATTACTATTACTTTTTTTTTAAAAAAAAAAATATTTGAACGAAAGTTTTTTTTTTTTTGAAAAAAAATCTTTGGGATTTGTGATCAAAAAAAAAAAAAAATAAATAAAAAAATTGAAATAAAATAAAATTGTTTCAAAAAAAAAATTGAAAAAAAAAAAGATATTTTTAATTTTATATTTAGAATTCTATTATTTTTATTTTTTTCTCTTTTTTTTTATATACTTTTCAATATTAATTCATAATTTTAACTATTTTAAAATAAAAGGATGAATTGTGTTTTTTGGTTTATAATTTAAAGTATCATTTAATAAAAATGAAAGTGAAGAGTTACAATCCTGAATAGTTTGACCGATTGTGGTTGAAGAAATGGTTGAATGAAAAGTATCATTTTGAGGTTGTTGACAATTGTATAGAGCAGCAGCAAAACTTGGATATTTCAATAGAGATATAGATTCATTTGCACGTTGAATTACTTGTGGATCAAAATATTGTTGATAGCCAATAATTTTCATTAAACATAAAACTACACGCGATGTTGCATCTGGCCAACGTGATGCAATTTTTGTTAGTGAACTTATTAAATTTAACATTATATTTATATTATATTGTTCTTGTAATTTTTCAATATCACCACCACCATTATTTTCAAGATTATTTAAATTAAAATTGTTAATATTATTTAAAACATTAATATAATTATTAATAAATTTTTGATCATTTTCATTTTCATTAAGTTTTTTATCACTATTGAATTTTTCAAAGTCACTATTTTCACCGATTTGATTTGATAAGGATTGATATTGTTGTTGTTGTTGTTGTTGTTGTTCTTTTTCTTTTTGTAGTAGTTGTTGTTGTTTTTGTTGTTGTTGTTGTAAAATTAAAGAAGATTGTTGTAATGATGATTGTGAAGAGTTTGATAATGAATCCATTTTAATTGTATTGATTTTTTCATAAGTGATTAATTCTAAAGCTTCATGATAATCTGAATAAACATCGGAAGTTATTGTTGGGCAGATATAGGGTGAACAATATTCACCAATGATAAAAGATAATGATGGAGTGATAATATCTTTATAGGTCATACGAGCTTCACTAATTATCGATAGAATTAATTGTTTTTCCGATAGAGTTAATGTTGGATGTTTTTTAAATATTGACAAAAGATGAGACATTAAATTCTCTCTAATACGTTTTTGATAGGGCTCATAGGGGAAAATTTGTTCCATACGTTCAAAAATGACTGGTAGTAATGTGATAAAAGTATCCAATGAACCATATTCTAATAAAACATCGAAATAAATATCTAGTAGTGATGGAACCAACTCACAGGAACCAATTGATCTTGGAGTTACTGGATTTTTTTTACAAAATTGTTGTAGCAATGGTAGGGTTGTAGTTGACCAAAAATTGATATTTACACCAGATTCATTACGTAGTAGATAATTATAAAGTACACGATATTCACTCCAAGCAGTATCGACGCCAACATCATTATGTTCTATACCCATTGATGCGTATTTTCTTTGTTCAACCAATACACTCTCCATTGATAGCGTTAACAATGGTAGATCCAATAGTAGATGAAATACTTCAATAAATGAATTTGATGATATAAATGATGGTAATAACTCGGAAAATTCACCACTTAAACTATTTGGAAACCATGCTAAACATTTAAAAATTGGTGGAAAATATAAATTAAATACATTACTATTCTTTAATAATGTTTTTTTATTTTTTAAACAAAAATTAATAGTTTCAAATGAAACAAATGAATTCATATCTAAAAAAAATAAAATAAAATAAAAAAACATGTTAATTCATTAATTAGATATTCAATAATTATTCTTATATATAATTTTTTTTAAAAAAAAACTTACAAGTCCTTGGTAAATAAGTTTGAAAATAAACTTTAAATAATGGTTCGGGATCATAAACTAAAGTATGACTATGATTTACAAAGAATTGTAGTAGTGCCAATAAGATATGACCAGAGGTTGCATTTGTATTTTTTGAAGATGGTAAATGAAGTTGATAGGCTTTTTGAACAGTTGGAAATGTTTTTGCAATTAAATTTGAATCCAATAAACAAAGATAGTCCAATATTCTAATTGATTCAAGTAATGCAATAACAGAGAGATCATCACCACCACTTTCATCAATACCCAATGCTATAGCCATTGCTGATTGTTGTTGAATTGGCTTATTATAAATCATACTACCACCACTATTACTACTATTGATATTACTGCTACCACTATTTATATTATTACTACCATCGATTGGTTTTAATTTACTTTGATCAATTAATCTTAAACAATAGGATACAATTGAATTATGAAATGATTGATTTAATATTCTTGGTCGTTGTTGATCTTTTTGTTGTTGTTGTTGTTGTTGTTGTTGTTGTTGTTGTTGTTGTTGTTGTTGTTGTTGTTGTTGTTGTTGTTGTTGTTGTTGTTGTTGTTGTTGTTGTTGTTGTTGTTGTTCTCCTTCTTCTTTTTGTTGTTGTTGTTGTTGATGATCGATTTGTTGTTGATCTTGTTGTTGATGTTGGTCTTGTTGATCTTGTTGTTGTTGTTGTTGTTGTTGTTGTTGTTGTTGTTGTTGTTGTTGTTGTTGTTGTTGTTGTTGTTGTTGTTGTTGTTGTTGTTGTTGTTGTTGTTGTTGTTGTTGTTGTTGTTGTTGTTGATCAATAGATGGATGATTAATTTTATATAAATTTATTAACCAAGTATATAAAATTGAAAATGAATAAATATTAAAAGTTTGATCCTCAGTATAATTTGTTGAATTGTTTAAGACTGTAAAAAATTCAATTGAGACTGACCCATCTAATTCTGTTACTGGTGTTACACTATTATTACCAATTTTACTAAAAACTATATTTAATTTAATTAGTAATTAATTTTAAATGAATTTTTTTTTCTTTTTTTTTATGAATACATACAACCCATTGAAGATTGTTTTTGATCAGAAATTAAACTTGCATGACTTAAAAATTGAATTAATTGAGTTTCAATTGGTTTTATATGTAAATTTGTTAGAGACTTTGAATGATGTCTTGCAGAGATAGCTAATGATGGCATTGATGCTTGTCTCATTATTGGATCTTGAGAAGAGATTGATTGAACTAAAAATGGTATACTTGATATATAAACTTGCGAATCTGTACCAGTTGATAATAATAGTGATAGTATTAAGGGTAATGTCTTTTGGTCAAAAGTTTTTAAGCTATAATTATTTCAAATCAAAAAAAAAAATTATAAATATAAAAAAAATTAATTAAAAACTATTAACATGTTAAAGGGTAATATCTATTTAATTGGTTAATTGATTGATTAATTGATTAATTGATTGATGATAATTTACTTTTTATATAAAATTTGAGGTTCAGTTTTTGAAATTTTTGAAATTGTTGATAAAGTTAATAGTTTAATTTTATAAGGTGTATTTGGGTCTAAAAGTAGAGTTGTAAATTTCTCAATAAATATAGGGTTTATTAAAAGAGATTTCTGGTTTTTACTCCTAAAATTTAAACATATTTTATAAAATAACTTCAATATATCCACACTCTCTTTATTTTTTGGATTTTTTAATACAACCTAATAATTGTTCAATTAGTTTTAAAAGAGTTTTTTTTTTTTTTTTTTCAAATTATTTTATACAATACATTTTCTATTTTATTTAATAACTCTTCAATATTTACTGCACCAGATACATTGCTAAATGTATTTGATTGCATATTTTTTTTGTCTTGTTGACCCTTTTATTTTTTTTTCAAAAGATTTGAAAAAAAAAATAAAAAATGAATAAAATTTTTATTTTTTTATTTTTTTTTTAAAAAAATTTTTATTTAATTATTGTATTTATTTATTTTTTTTTGGGAAAACTATTTATATTTTTTATAAAAAACACAAATACAAAATAAATCCAATTTAAAAATAGGATTTTTTTAAAAATTATAAAAATAATCTGTCATGGGCAGGACTCGAACCTGCATCTTATTCGTTAGGACCGAACCGCTTTATCCAATTAGGCCACCATGACATTTTCAACATCATCCATTGATGATATGTCCTACTTGATTTTTTATTAAGAAACTTTATTTTTATTTTTCTAATTTTAAAAAAAACTTTATTTTTCTAAATAATTAAAATCTATTGATTTTTCTATTTTAAAATAATGAAATCCAAATATTAATACAATCGATTACAAATTCATATACAGAGTTAGACCTTATGTGAATTGAATAAATACCCTTAAAAATCTCACTTTTCTTAAGATGTTTAAATAATTAATCAAAATAAAAAATTTGGGAAAACTATTTAAAAAAAAGAATCATTTTTATTTCTTATTTTTTTTATTTTTATATTTTTTTTTATTATTAACAAGTTTTTTTTTTTTTTATCAATGTTTTTGTATAAACTAAGATTTATATTGAATTGGAATTGGATGAGCTTCAGTATTAAAAACGTATTTATCCAATGGAATTAAATCAGGTGGTGAAAAAGTCAAATAAAGATATTTGAAAGCTTCAGCCATGAAATAACTTTGTTGTCTATCATCTTTTCTATCTAAATCGGTAACATCTTTGAGGCCAACAAAACCTGTTTCAATTCTACAAGTGGTATTGAGAGCTTCAAAGATTTTCCAAGCAGATTCTTGATAACTTGTATCACCAGTTAACCGATAGAGTATAAATAAACTTTCTAAAACTTCAGGACGTAAGATATAATGAGAGGCAGCTTTATGATGGCCACTCACTATAATTTCACCATTAGGATCAAAGTAAGCAATCTCAGGACCAACACCAGATGGAGTTTGATGATAGATTTTAGCGCACGTTTTTGTGACTTGTTCACCGACATTCATGTAGATGTCATTCTTTTCATTGTCACCAGAGATGTTTGAAGCTGCGGCCAAAGCAAACATACCACCAGCGAAACAAGTTAAATGCTCTTGAGTGTAAGTTGGAGTTTTACCATCTAAAATGGTGATATAGCCATCGCCTTTTGCTGAAATCTTATAGAGATGTTCAACTATTGCATCGGCAGATTCAATGAAAAGTTCACGATAACGTTTATCTTCACCATCTTGGTAGATCCACATCTTCAAAAGGTATTCATAGTAAGAATCACCCATTGCACCCATTGATAAACGTGTGCCACATGCACCTGAACCATCTTGTCTCAAATGAATTGGTATTAAACCTGGTATATCAACCTTTAATGATGAAACATGCTCTAACATACTATCGGCATATTCTTTATATTTTGGATCACCAGTTAATTTCGATAAATGATTATACTCTAAAAATATCGTTGTAACCTCTGACATTACAATACACCCACTTGTGAGCCACCCAAAATTCATCGTTGATAAAGTCCTTAAATTAATAAATGAATATGGATATGGCATATTATTTGGTTTGGCTTTCATTAATAAATCTGCTAATTCTTTAGCTTTTTCTAAAAAAAACTCTTCACCTGAAAATTCAAACATTGATAAATGTGATCCTAAAATTCTAATAGTCGTTTCAAAAACATTAACCATTTTACCCTTTTTTTTGTAAATAATTAAAATAAAATAAAAATATTAATAAATAATAATCAATTAAAAATGAGTGTTTATTTTTGAGATATTGATGTGATATTTACATTATTTTTTTGTTTTAATTCATTTAATATCCAATCACTTGCTTTTTTATATTCATCTTCTAATCCCATAATAAAGAGAGTATCAATTGAATCAATGATTGTTAAGCCTATTGGACCAAAAAAGTCATCACCATGTTTTGATACTGGAAGTAATTCGTCCGTACCCCATGCAAATTCACAATATTTATCCCATGCAAATTTCATTGCATCTTTAACTTGTTCAGATCTCTGTTGGTTTAACTCTTTGTTTTCTTTATATACTTTATCAATCTTATTAAATGGATTATTTCCTTCTTCATATCTTGGTAATCTATGTTTACCATCTTTAAATATAGGTATTATTTTATTTTTGTTTATAATTTCATTATTATTATTATTATTATTATTTTTATTATTTTTATTATTATTATTATTATTATTATTATTATTATTATTATTATTATTATTATTATTATTATCTTTGTTTTTTTGAATAATATTATGAATGCCTTTATTTTTTATTGAAGCATCTGTATTTGGTTTATTTTGTTGAATTGCGAATTCAAATTTTAAAAAAGTAATTAACCAAACAATGAAAATAAACAAAATTACAAGAAAAAATAATCTATTATTTTTAATATTCATTTTTTTTCTCTTGTATTTCCTTGGAATCTAAATTTTCAAAAAAAAAAAAAACGCAATTTTATTAATAAATGTTTTTTTTTAATTTTTTCAAATTCGAAAGGTTTTATTTTTTTTAATTTTTTTTATTTTTTATAATTATTATTATTTTTTTTAATTTTTTTTTTTTTTAAACTAATGTTTGTACATAAGAAGAGGCGGGAGTTGTCTTGTATGAAAACAGAGGAATTTTTCTTAAGAAAAAAAAAAAAAAAGTTTCCACAACAATTTTTTTTTATATGGCAGAAAAAAATTTTTATTTTAAAATAAATTAATATGGTTTTTTTTTATCGCACTTACCAAAAAAAAAAAAAAAAATGGTGTTCTTGAACGCTTGTGGCTCCATATACGACCAAACACCATAATTATATTGTATACCACGAACATGATTACTTTCACATTTTGAATTGCCAATTATAGTATAATAAAAAATTATTTGTACAAAAAAAAAAAATTTATTAACAATATAACAAAAACAAAAAATTTATTATATATTTTTCAATAATTAATATAAATATACAAAAAAAAAACTTCCAACAACAGTTTTAGTTTAAAAAAATTAAAATAAATAGTATCGTGTATAGATGTGGTTTAACTTTGAACGTAATTTTAAAAAAAAAAAAAAAAAAAATAAACTAATTGAAAAAATTAATCAATTGGTTAACATTGGTGAAAAATTAATTAAATCATTATTTAAACTAATTCAATAACATGTGGCAAGTTCTAATTGGTTAGTAATGAGTATAACTTAAATACTAATTTGAAATAAAACTACAAAAAACTATTAAATATATAAAAAAATATACAAATTTAAATATACAACAATAAATAAATAAAAAAACAATTAAAAAACAATAAATGAATTATTTAATTTAATATACTAATAATTAATATTATTTATATTAAATAATAACAATAATAACTTCATCACTTATTTTTTGAGAAGTTATCGTTTTTGAATGAACTTCCCCACTATTAAGTACTGAACCATTTTTGGCTGTTTCTCAAATATTAGTTCGTTTTTTAATTTTAAAAAATTCAATACTAAAGTTGGAATCAGACCACTTCACTCGCTGCAATAAAAAGAAATCACTTCACCGCAATCCATTCTTCTAATAAAAAAAAAAATCTTTTATATTTTTTAAAAACGAAAAACCTCCACAAAATAAATAGAAAAAAAAAAAAATGCAAACCATGCACAAAATCAATCGGTTAATAGAAAAAATATGAAAACCATGCACAAAATCAATCGGTTAATAGAAAAAAAAAAAATTTTGTTGGTATATTTTTAAAAAACAGTTTCGATTTCGTCTGTGTCTACAATGAAAAATCATTAAAAAAAATAAAAAATAAAAAAACAATATAAAACCCACTCCTTTGTCCTTTCATTAAAATTTTTTTTTTTTTTTAAAGTTTTACAAAAAATGATTGGACAATTAAAATAACAACACTAAAATTATATCTTATTGGGGTTTTTTTTTGTGATGTATTTTCAAAAAATTTTTAATATCTTTATGTTGGTGGATTTTTTTTAAAGATCAAAAGCGAAGAAAAAAAAATAATTAAAAAAAAAAAATTAAAAAAAAGACCATCAAAGATTTTTTTCGCTAATCTGAAAAAAAAATAAAAAAAAAAAAAAAATACTTTATAAAAACTCCCCATTAAAAAATTTTCATGTTCATAGTCAGCAA
>JH722867.1:17563-28439 GCA_000277465.1 Dictyostelium intermedium | reverse complement strand
TTTTTATTTTTTTTTATTTTTTTTGATCAGATACTTTTTTTATTTTATTTTTTTTAAATTTTTTTATTTTTTAATTTTTTAAATTTTTACTAACTTTCTTTTTTTCAATTTTTTTTTCAAAATTTCAGAGATTTTATAGCAACAAAAAAAAAACAACCAACCGTTTATTCCACCTTTTTATTTTTTAAAAAGATAAAAAAAACAAAAACAAAAACAAAAAAAAAAAACCTAAACAACCCACACACCTTGTATTATTATTATTATTTTATATATATATATTTATATATATTTTTATTTCCCTAATTTTTTTCCCTTATTCATTGAAACCACCAATTGGTTTTTCATTATAGATATTTTTCCCAATAACATTTAGACCCCCCACAGTTTAGTAATAATAACACAATTATTTTTGTTTTTTTATTTTTTTATTTTATTTTTTATTTTTTTTCATTTTTTTATTTTTTATTTTTTTTTCACTCCAATTATAAACACAGTTTAATTTTTAATATAGTTAATTAAACAATAAAACAACTATAACCACAACCACAACAACAAAAATAATAATTTTTTTTTTTCCCTTTTAACTTTTTTTCTTCGTTACCATCAAAATAAATAAAAATAATAAAATTTTTAATTTTTTTTTAAAAAAACAATAACAACAATAATAATATATTTATTTATTTAATAAATATATTAATAAAATTTTAAACACAATAGTAAAAATAAAAATAATAAAAGAAATTAAAAAAGATAAAGATAAAGATAAAAAAAAATGACAACTAGTAGTAGTCTAACTCAATCATCATCCTCATCATCACCATCAACATCAACATCATCATCAACATCATCATCATCATCGTCGTCGTCTTCATCGACATCAGGTGCGTTAGGTGAATTGGATGAAAATGATACAAAGGATTTATTTGTACAAGAGTATGAAATTTGCATAAGTAAAACCCATGAAATGGCAACCGTTCAATACTTTTGCAATAAAGCTGGTGATCCAATCTATTTCCCAGATAGAACTTTGGCAACACTATTTCAAGTTAATCTCTCCACCTTACGTGGTAGATTCAATCGTCTCACAAAGAAACATGAGGGTTATCGTTTATTAATCAACGAAAAATCAAAGGCAAGATTAAGTTCCTTACATTTCATTAATTGGGCAACAACTCAATACAACACAGATTACATCAATTGTAATGGTTCATTATCTCCAACTCATAGTTCTTATAATGGTAACAACAACAACAACAACAACAACAACAACAACAACAACAACAACAACAACAACAACAACAACAACAACAACAACAATAACAACAACAATAACAATAATAACAATAACTCTGATTCAGTACCATCATCACCACCAACCAATTCTTTCGCCAATTCTTTGAACAGTAGTTCAAGTAGTTTAAATAATGGTGTTTCACCACTACATGGCTTGGTTGCATTGAATCACATTGATTTAGTGAACATTGCCCTCTGCGAGTGGATTGCACATAACCATGAGAGATTGGGTACCTCACTCAAAGATATTGAAAACAACTTAATCGCTGCAAATTTATCTTTTACCAGAAATATGGATACCATTTATATTTTACAAAAGAAATTCAATGGTTCAAAATCCTCACCAAAACCTCCAAATTTTTATACCACTCAACCTGCATTATCATCACCAAATAATAACAATAGCAATAATAATAATAGTAATAATAATAATAATAATAATAATAATAATAATAATAATAATAATAATAATAATAATGATAATAATAATAACAACAACAATAATAATAACAATAATAATAATAGCAATAATAATAATAATAGTAATCACAAACATCAACATCATCAACATCATCAACATCAACAAAATCAACACAGACCACATCAACATCAGCAATTAGTTCATGGTCAACACCAATTTAATAATAGTCCACCATCATCTCCACTTTCATATTCAAATCACAACCACAACCACATCCAATATAATAATAATAATAATAATAATAATAACCCCAACAACTACTATCACAACCACAACAACCACAACAACCACAACAACCACAATAACCACAATAACCACAATAACTACAACCACAACCACAACCAAAACCAAAACCACAACCATAACCACAACCATAACCACAACCATAACCACAACCACAACCACAACCAAAATCACAGCAACCACAACAATAATAACAACAATAACAATAATAGTGGTTCCCCATATAATGCTTTTTCATTACACAATGAAAGATCATCTACTTTACCACAATTACATTTGCCACCAACTCATTTTAAATATTCTAATCGTGATGAAATGAATCCACCATCTCCAATTAATAAATTGTCACCAAAAATTATTGGAAAATCATCTTCATCATTAAGTCCAAGAGATTACTATCATCACAACAACAACAACAACAACAACAACAACAACAACAACAACAACAACAACAACAACAACAACAACAACAACAACAACAACAACCACAACAACAACAACAACCACCACAACAACAACCACCATCACCACCACCACCACCATAGCTTTGACCATCGTCATGGCCCAAGTATGGTTGGTGGTTCAGCATCGGCAGCATCATCATCTTCTTCTATTACAAATATCACTTGTAATAGTTCTCAAACCTCACCAACATCATCACCATCATATCAAGATGTTGAAGAGGAAATCATTAGAAACCTTTCAAACGTTTCAAAGAAGAGACCTTCAGCTGATTCCAATTATATCGCCGAATGTAATGATGATTCTCAACATGTTGATAGTGATTCGTCATCAAGTTCACCATATGCATTTGGTTTTGGTTCAAAAAAACACAAATTTGATAATTTCTCTTTATCAAATAATAATAATAATAATAATAATAACAACAACAATGGCAGTGAAAATAACTGTAATAAAAAATCAAATTTAAATTCTATCATCAATAATAATGGTAATAATAATTTCAACAATCAGCCATCCAATAGAAATAATTTTGAACCAATCCAATGTAGGGCTTATAATGGCGATTCCTATAATAAAAATAATAATAACAATAATAATAATAATAATGATAGCTCAACTCTAAAGCCAATTACATGTGTCACACCAGATATTAAGAATCTTTTATGTTAAAGGATTTAAATATCTGAATTCGAAGACAGCCATGTCTATTTGTAGTAGCCGGTTATAGTAGTAACGTTTAAAAAATTCAATTTATTTTTTATTTTTTTTAAAAAAAAATTAGTCCATACGCTTTTGTCTCTCCTTCCTCTCCTATCAAATCCCCTTCAACCAAAATGTATATACCACCAAATAATTTAATTGGAAATTGAAAATTGTGAAAATATTCTTGTAGTTATATAATTAGTTTGTCAATAGAATTTATTGTATCAACATTATGTGGCTATTTAATATAAAAACATTTTTAATTGATGGTTTCTATTATTATATACATTCATTATTACCACCAATCACCTCCCGCCCAATATCAATTACCCCACCACTAACACATCAGTTCATAATGGATTAATTGGTTGGTTTACATCAATATGTGTCCCAACCAATTTTTTAAAATTTTTTTTTAAAAAAAAAGAAAAAAAAAAAAATAAAAAAAAAAATAAAAAAAAAAAATAAAAATTGAACAATCTTTAAACGATTGTTTGTTCCCCTTCCCCCTCCCCCCATATTTATACTCCCCCTCCCCCATTTCGAAAACAGTTTAATAAATCATTATCCATTTCAACATTCCTCTATTACTACAACTTTACAATATATGAGAGCACACTGAGCCATTTCTATGGTTGTGAGCCACATACATATGTCAGACTTTAATATTTTCAGACTTTTTATTTTGTTTGTCTTTTTTTTTTTTTTTTTTTTTTTTTTTTTTAATTTTTATATCTTTGGGGAGATGTTTTCAGATTTTTAAATGATTTTGAGAAAACATATTTTATATTTTATTTTAGAACCAACCGTATGATTGAGGAAGGTAAACATATTGGAAGGATGAATAGAAATAAAAATAAGGAATAAAAAAAGAAAAAAATTATATTTTTAAAAAGTTTTTAAAAATAAAAATTCGGGGTGAAAAAAAAAAAAATTAATATTTGAAATTTTTTTTTATATTGTATGAAAACAAATAATTAATTAGCCCCTTTTAGTAGTGTCAAAAAGATGAAATCAAATAATGAAGAAATATTTTTTAAAATTTGGAGGAACATTGTTATTAGGAATGAAATTTTATTCCATTTAAGAATATATAATATATATTTTAATAGAACGACCAATTTAGATATTGAAAAGCTTTCAAAATATAAATACTGTCACTATTTAAATAGGATAAGGGTTAAAAAGGGGGTTACAAATACTGGTGAAGCAATTCAACCTTTCCCATATGGAATTAGAGAGATAAAATTTTATCATATATCTTTTTCAATGTTACATGAAACAACAATACCAAAATCAGTTCATTCTATAGAATTTGATTTTACTAAGAGTTCACCAATTGATAAAGTTAATGTAATACCATCGAGTGTAACCTTTATAGAATTTGGTAATAGTTTTAATGGAATTATATTGGAGGGTGTATTACCTGACAATATTAAAACTATTAAATTTGGTGAATTATATGATAGATCTTTTAAAATTGGAGTTTTGCCATCAAGTATAAAATCAATTGAATTCGGAAGTTCATTTAATCAATCACTTAAAGGGGATTGGCTACCACCAAATATTGAATCATTAAAATTTGGTAAATATTTTAAACAACCGATTGAAGAGATTTATAGTTGTTTACCAAAATCATTAACATCATTAATTCTACCAAGGCATTATGGTTATCACAAATTGGCACCATTATCATCATCATCATCATCATCATCACCATCATCAACATCCACAAAATCAATATCTAATGGTGAAAATGATTTAGACTATTTTTATAATTCATATTCAAATAAATTAAAATTAAATTCAAATTCAATCCCAAAATCAATAACAAAATTAGAATTTGATTTCGAATTTAATCAAACTTTATTGCCAAATCAAATACCAAACAATGTTGAGTCAATTGTATTCGGTTACCATTTTAATAGTTTAATTGAAGAGAATTCGTTACCATTATCTTTAACCTCAATTAAATTAGGTTATCATTTTAATAGACCATTTAATTTGGAAAAATTTATTAATATTAAAACGATGACTGTTGGTTTCACTTTTAACCAATCACTTGAACATTACAAATTCCCACCAAATTTAACATCTTTAACCTTATGTGGATCAGTTCTTTTAGACAAAATAAACTCATTAAATCAATTGGAGACATTAGCTTTAGGTAGGGACTATAATGATCCAATCGAAAAAAACAAGTTACCTGATTCAATTAAAAGTTTATCATTTGATACTCGTTATAACCGCCCTATTGAAAAAGGTGTTTTGCCAAGTAATTTGGAAACTCTAGTCTTTGGTTTGTTTTTTAATCAACCCATTGAAAGGGAAACTTTACCAAATTCATTAACAAATTTATCATTCAAAGGTCTTTTCAATCAAACATTTGAAAAAGAGGTTTTACCAAAGTCATTAAAAACATTATCATTAAAAGGTCAGTTCAATAAACTAATTAGTAAGCAGGTTTTACCAAATTCATTGACCACTTTATCGTTATTTGGCCATTTTAATCAACCAATAGAAAAGGGGGTTTTACCAAATTCATTAACCACTTTAACATTATTTTCAAGTTTTAATCGACCAATTGAAAAGGAAGTTTTACCAAATTCATTAACCACCCTTTTTTTAGGAGGTGATTATAATCAACCAATTGAAAAGGAAGTTTTACCAAATTCATTAACATATTTATCATTTGGGATTTCTTTCAATCAACCAATTTCAATTGATTCGCTTCCAAATAGTATCAAGTTTTTAGCAATAACTAATGATAGTTATTGCCATCATTTCCCTATTGGTTCGCTTCCATCATCTCTAAAACATTTAGAACTCCTTTCAAAAACATTCAACCAAGATCTTTCATCAAACTTTTATGATTATTTTACATCCTCATTAGAATCCGTTACTATCAATGAGAATAATCATAATTTAATTAATATTTTAAATCCTAACTTTTTTACTAAATTTATTAAATTTTACTAAGTGGATAATGTAACATCTTCTTAAAATTTCAAATACTAAATATTAAAAATTAGTTTTGTGTGTGTAAAAAACTTTTAAAATAAAAAAAAAAAAAAAAAAAAAAAATTAAACTATAAAATTAAAATAATAATAAATATATATTTTAAAGAAAAAAAAGAAAAAAAGAAAAAAAAGAAAAAAAAAAAAAAAAGAAAAATTAAACTTTTAAAATTCACATTAGAAATTTAAATAAAAAAAAAAAAAAAAAATACTAATAAAAATTAGAAAAGGTGTCTAAAACTTTTACTAAATGAAATACTTTTTTATTTTCGAATTTTTAAAAAGATTAAATAGATTTTTCAAGTACAAGGTTTATTATATTTAAATGGGTTAAGTTTACAATTATTTATTATGCATTTTTGATTTTTATTTTAATGATGAATTAATAAATTAAAATTTTTTCTTCCATAAACAAATAATATTTCCGTTTTGATCTACAATAATTGGAGCACCTGGCAATGCTGGGTTGAATGTTTGATAATTGAATGCTGATATTGAATTCATTGATTGACTAGATGATATATTACCATTTTCATTAAAAACTAATGTTGAATTGGTGATCGATTTTGAACTTCCAGTCATTAAAACTATTGATTCTAAATTTTTTTTAAAAAAATAAAATAAAAATTAAAGAATTAGAAAAAATTCTAGAAAGTTGAATTTATAAAAAAACTTACTAAAGATTGACATGTTTTAGTATTTTAATATTTTTTAAAATAATGTTTTTTTTCTTATTGATTTGCAAAAAAAAAAAAAAAAATTATTTAAATAGTTTTTTGTTTTGACAATATTTTTTTTTTTATTTTATTTTTTTTTATTATTTATTAAAAAAAAAATAATAACAAATATAAAAAAAACAACCTTCAAAGAAACATATTGAAACACACATATAAAGTGTGATGTTTTTAAATCTATCATTATGATTAGATAAGAAATATAAATGGAAAATTGTATATACAATTTTTTTTTTTTAAATTAAAAATTTTAAATAATCTCATGGCAGGTGTGATAGTTTACAACCCAATCTTTATTATTATTATTTTTTTATTAATAAGTTTGTCATTAATAATATTTTTACAAAAAAAATAAATTAATAAAATAATAAAAAAAAACCAAAACAAAAAAAACACCCACCAACACCCACCACACCAAAACACACTATATAAACGAACAGAATTATGATTTTTAATTGTATATTCCACATTATTGTATCAACACTATCGTTTTACCACCTGCTTTAATTTTGAAAATCAAAATTAATTTTTTATTAAATAAAAAATTAATTTAATTTTTTTTTTTTTTTTTTTTTTTATTTTTTTGTTTAAAACACTCTATCACAATTTAATTATTTTTTTGAGATTTATTTTTTTTTGATGCACAGTTAATTATAAATTATTTAATTATAATTTTTATTTTTTCTTTTTTATTATTATTATTTTTTTTAATTTTTTTTTTATTAATTTAAATATATATATACTACTATTTTTTTAATTTTAATCTAATTTCTAAAATTATTAAAGATGTTTTAAATTCTTTATATAAAAAGAAAGATACAATAAATAGTATTGATAAACCTACAGCGCCACAAACTACAATGACAGCGATTTTCCATTTTGGGAAATCATCACAGGAATCATTTATATCATCTGAAATCAGTAAACCAAATGAAGGGTCGATGATAACACTTTTTTTAAAATTATTAATTGTAATGACAGAGACTATATTGCTGCCTCCTCTATTTATCAATGGAATACCGTCTAGTTTATCATTTGAAAGGATTTCAATTTTACTTCTTAAAACTCTATCATCGATTTTCATACGATTTGAAAATGTACCAACTAAAGTTTGGCCATTTGAAAGTGTTAATTCTAACGTTCTAATTGAATCTTCGCCATATTTTAATATATTTGTAGTGCTATAATCATCACAATTTGATATTGGATTAGATTGTGATAAAATTATTAATTGAATGGAATTTAGGTTATTATCGAATGACCAATTTTCAATTTCCACTTGATATTTTACAGAATTTGGTAAGATGGTAATAATATCACCAAGAAAATCATATTGTTGAGACTCTATGGAATTATTGTTGATTGAAATTTGAACTTTAATAAAGGTGGGTATACTACTTGAATTCTTTGGATCGGTATTTATTGAGGTATTATAAATAAATTGAAATTCTGAATCTTGATCGTGTAAATTCCATTTTAAATTTGTGAGATTAAATGTTTTCTCCACAATACTATTGAAAGTAACCTCTCTAATTTGCACAATACCTATATCGAATTTTGTACCTGATGTTTCAATGATTGTTATAGTATCATTAACTTTAGGTGTTGGAGGGGTTGATGGTTTAGGTTGAACGATTGAGCAATCAAATCCTGCATATCCTTTATCGCAAATACATGTTTTAGTATTCTCTTCACATTTACCATTTCCATTGCATACACTATTTGATGGGCCACTTGGGCAAGGTACTTGTAATTTATAAAGAAAAGCATCGAATGAATATATGTTTGTGAGCTCACATGTTATTTGTACAGTATGCGTAATATTAGTTCCTTGTACATTTGATTTGAAATCACATACAACTTGATCGTAAGGACTATTTAACGAAGAATTAACAATTGGGTTTAAACAATCACTTCCTCCAATAGTTATAGTTGGTTGTGGACAGAATGAATTACCAATGATAGTAACCTTATCGGGAATTCCATAGAATGTTGATGATACAGATTCAATTGTAACTGGTTGATATGATACCATAATACTTGACTCTGGTATAATTGTACCATTGAGTTTTAAATAAAATTGAAAATCATAATATTGATCTATTAAGCATGACATTGAATACTTTTGATTTCCATTGTATTGAATTTCCTTAATGTTTTTACATGGATATGAATGGATTTTATCCAAACTTTGAATCCATATATCATATATTTTATTTCCCTTTAAATTGTATTCACTAAGGAATACACCTGAAAAATAAATGTTTCCACCTTTTCTTTCTATAGTTTTATCGATCATTTGTATTTTTGGATATATATTAAGGAGGTATGGGGATGAATAAGATTGTTGGCATTTCAATACACAACTATCAAACACCAGCTTTGGGTTATTAAAAACTAACGAGGTTGAATTTTGAAAGTTTGGTTGTAAAGGAGTGGATGTAATGGCACATCCATTTGTTTCAAGAGTATTATACATGTTTTCTTTAGCCAAAAAGCTACCTATTATTGTGAATTCTTGTTTATCGAAATCATAAGTAACACCATTAATTATTGGGAGTGAAAACCATATTTCAATCTCATTAGAATTACCAAGATCTGAACTTCTGTATGAAACCTTTGATACACCTGAAATAGTCGATGACTCCACCGTCTCTTTTTTAATAATTGCTAAACCAAGACTCTTGATTTCATATGGAATCGACATAGAGCTATTAAGGAATGA
The DNA here is from genome assembly GCA_000277465.1 of Dictyostelium intermedium. Classification (NCBI taxonomy): domain Eukaryota; phylum Evosea; class Eumycetozoa; order Dictyosteliales; family Dictyosteliaceae; genus Dictyostelium; species Dictyostelium intermedium. Next base: position 18,778 of record JH722867.1, on the reverse strand, counting down.
ACTAATTAAGAATTGTGATTCTCCATCAAAAAGAACTCCATAGATATTTATCGAGTCATTTTCATTAACAATTGATGGATAAATACTACTAATATAAGGGGTGAATTTTATAGACATAGAAATCGTGGTAATAAAATTACCTTCATAAAAAAATTAAATGTTCCAGCACTATATGAGGGTAAACTGGACAAAGAAACAGAAATAGTGGTTGGACTCACCTCACCTATTTCCATTGGTGTAGTTCCATTAGTAACCATTATTAATGAGCTATTTAATTGGTCAAACAATGATCCTCTAACTAATAAATAGGCCCTGTCTTGCGAAACTGGATTACTCAAATTAATTAAAGTAACATTAAAACTCTCTCGGATTTCCAATTGATTGGTGACAGTTATTGTTGATATAACTTGAGTGATTGGATTGGTTGGTGCTTTACAACTTACTTTTTTTGTTGATATGTCAAAATCACATTTTATTGGTGTATTATTATTACTATAATTTATAAAAACTTCTATTTGAGAATAATTTATTGTTGGTGAACTACTTGTACAACTAAATTCTAAATCATTTGAAGACCAAAAAGATTTTTTACTTAAGGAAAAGGTATTTTCACTAAAAACCAATCCAATAAAATAAAAAATAATAAAAACTAATATTTTAATTTTCATTTTTTTTTTTTTCTTAAAAATTTTCTGTTTATTTTTTTTTTTTTTATCGTTATTATCATTAAAAAAAAAAAAAACTATAAAAAATGTCTTTTGATTTTTTTTAAAAAAAAAAAACGTTTAAAAATATCTGATTTTTGCTGAGTTTTCAAAAAAATAAAAATAAAATAAAAAGAAAAATAAAAACCCAACATTCCCAACAGATTAAAAAAAAAAATGTAATTCACATAAAACTTTACGTTTTTTCGCATAATATCTAATCCAAAACAAAAAATCATTTTCGTTTAATTTTTTTTTTTTATTTTTTTTTAATTGTACAAAAAGGTAGTGGTTTATTAATCAAGTTCAGAAAAATCCTTTTTTTCTGTTCTTTTAGAAACTGTAGTTTGAGGTGGGGATTGAGGTTTAATATATTCACTATTTATATTATTATTATTATTATCATTATTACTGTTATTATTTTTATTACTATTATTATTATTATTGTCATTATTTTTTTAAAATTAAAAGTTTGATTGCCACCACCTGGGGTACCACTTGAAAAATTATT
>JH722855.1:25758-43963 GCA_000277465.1 Dictyostelium intermedium | reverse complement strand
TTTGTATCATATTTACATTGGTAGCCTGGTGGACATTGAGTGTCTCTACATTTATCAATATCAATTGGTTCACAAATTAAAAGGTCTTTTTCTGGATCATATTTACATCTATGGCCAGGTGGACATTGAACATCTTTGCACTTGTTATAGTCTATTGGTTCACATGTTAAAAGATCTTTGACTGGATCATATTTACATTGGTAGCCAGGTGGACATTTAACATCACTGCACTTGTTATCTGTTCGTTCGCAAACTATAACATCATTATTTGGATCATATTTACATTGGTAGCCTGGTGGACATTGAGTATCTCTACATTTATCAATATCTATTGGTTCACATGTTAAGAGATCTTTGACTGGATCATATTTACATCTATGGCCAGGTGGACATTGAATATCTTTACATTTATCAATATCAGTTGGTTCACATGTTAAGAGATCTTTGACTGGATCATATTTACATTGGTAACCTGGTGGACATTTAACATCTTTACATTTGCTATCGATATCTAGCACACAATTAGCAACGTCTTTAACTGGATCATATTTACATTGGTAACCTGGTGGACATTGAACATCTTTACATTTATCATTTGGTACTACACAATTTGTGGTATCTTTACTTGGATCATATGTGCATTGGTAGCCTGGTGGACATTGAACATCTTTGCATTTATCAATTGGAACACAATTCGTGGTATCTTTACTTGGATCATATTTGCATTGATAGCCTGGTGGACATTGAACATCTCTACATTTATCAATTGGTACTACACAATTTGTAACATCTTTAACTGGATCATATATACATTGATAACCTGGTGGACATTGAATATCTTTGCACTTATCAGTTGGAACACAATTTGCTTCATCTCTGTTTGGGTCATATTTACATTCATAGCCAGGTGAACAATGTTTGCCTCTACATTTATCAGTTGGTACGCAATTTGCTTCATCTCTGTTTGGATCATATCTACATTCATAGCCAGGTGAACAATGTTTGTCTCTACATCTATCAATTGGTACACAATTTGCCTCATTTCTGTTTGGATCATATTTACATTCATAGCCAGGTTGACAATGTTTGTCTCTGCACTTATCAATTGGTACACAGGTTATGAGATCTTCATCTGCATCATAATTACATTTATGGCCAGGTGGACATTTAACATCTTTACACTTGTTATCAATATTAATTGGTACACAATCCAAGATATCTTTAAGTGGATCATATCTACATTCATAACCTGGAGGACATTTAATACCTTTACATTTTGGATGAATGTTTCTTGGTACACAGCATATAGCATCTTTAAATGAGTCAAATTCACACTCATAACCAGGTGGACATTCAACACCACGACATTTACTATTATTACTACCATCACTTATACATAATCTTCCATTTCCTTTAATTTCACAATGATAGCCTGGAGGACAACTTAGCGTTGAGCAATCTACAATTATTATTTTTAAAAAAAAAAAATAAATATTTTTTACCAAAAAAAAAAAAGAAAAAAAAAAAACAAGTTTTGGAACAATGTTTATTTTTTTTATAAAAACAATTTTATAAAATTACCTAAATCAGGAGGTTTCCAAATATTATTTTCAATAGCATTAGAGTATGATACATATAGGAAACTCAAGGCTAATAAATATTTTAAAACTCTCATTCTGCATTTATTTATGATATTATAAAATTATATTAGTAATTTACCTGAGTTTTTTTTTTTTTTTTTTATTATGATTATGACTTACTCTCTATTTATTATATAGTTAATTACTCCTATTTTATGATGTTGTAAAATAAATGAATGAATGAATATAATTTTTTTTTAAAAATAATAGTAATTTTTTTTAATTATAAAAAAAATAAAAAAAAAAAATTAAAAATTTCCATATTAAATCATTTACTTGTGAGGGTGTGTATGAGAGAGGGTATATTTGTAAACATAGCTTTCTGTATTGTTTTTATTAATTTAATTAAATTATTATGATAGTAGTATACCCAATTATTTTGAAATTAAAAAAAATTAAAAAACTTTGTATTTTCCTCACATTAAATCATCTTGGTGGGCTCCAATCTGTGTGTGTACGTGTGTGAAAAATGTGTGTATGAGTGTGTTACTATGATTCAAATGTTTGTGTGTGTGTTTGTGTGTTTGTGTGTTTGAAAAAACTTTATTTTTTTTTTTTTTTTTTGTTTTTTTTTTTTATAAAAAAAGAGTGTTGATTATTTTTTTTTAATTTACAAAAATTTAAAAATAAAAAAATTGGGTTTTTTAATTCTTTAAAAAAAAAAAAATTATCCAACACTGTTGTTTTCACTCTCAATACTATATTTAATATATTAAAAATTAATTAGCATTATTAAATTTAAAATTGATGTAAAATATTAATTAACCATTTGGTCAGATTCCAGTATTTTATAAAATCCAATAATTTTTTCATGAATAATAAGTCTTTAAAAGTTTGTTTACAATTAACTTTTTTGCATTAGTAATAATTAATTTTACTTTTTTTTTTTTTTATTGGTTATTCTATATTGTTAAATAAACAATCATTGGATAATAAATATTAAATTTTCTTTTTTTATAATTTTTTTTTAATTTGTTTTTATGAATTAATTTGTTCTTTTTAAAATTCATAAAAAATAAAAAATAAAAAATAATAAGTTTTTTCAATTTTTATCATTAATTTCTTTATTTGTTTTTTTTATTAATTAATAATAATTTTTTGTATTATTTATTTTTTTTATATTTTCTTTAATTCAATAGTAAAATGTCTGAGAATTGGTGCTTCATGGATAATTTGATAACCACTTTTAATTTCAAATCTTTTATCATAAATATTTTTTAGAGCCACAGCAACCACTTTTAAATGATTATTCGTGTATGATCTTCTTGGAATTGCAAGTCTTACCAACTCTAATTGTGGAAACCTATTCTCTTGTGTTATTGGATCTCTATCAGCCAATAATGTGCCGATCTCTACACCTCTTATGCCACCTTCTAAATAAATCTCTACAGCCAAAGTTTGAGCAATAAGTTCATCTCTAGGAATATGACTTAATATTTTTTTAGCGTCAATAAATATAGCATGTCCACCAACTGGCCTTTGAAATGGTACACCGTATTTATCTAATTTTTTGGCCAAGTATTCCACTTGTTTACAACGTGTTTTTAAATATTCATATTCAGTCGCTTCATTTAAACCTTGAGCCAGTGCTCCCATATCCCTACCAGTCATACCACCGTATGTAACAAACCCTTCATAAACAATATTAAAAATACTAGCTTTATCAAACCATTCTTTGTGTCTTGTTGCAATAAATCCACCAATATTTGAAATACCATCTTTTTTACCACTCATTGTCATAGCATCAATATTTTCAAACATCTCTCTAACTATTTCTTTAATCGATTGGTTTCTATATAAAGGCTCACGTTTTTTAATAAAGTATGCATTTTCTGCAAATCTAGCAGAATCAATTACCAATGCTTTATTAAACTCTTGAGTTAATTTTCTAACTTGTTTTATGTTTTCCATTGAAACTGGTTGGCCTCCCACTAGATTATTTGTAATTGTAATCATTACAAATGGTATTCTTTCATTGTTTTGTTCAAGACAATTTCTTAATTTATCTAAACAAACATTTCCTTTGAATGGATTTTCTAGTTCGGTATCAAAAGCTTCATCAATAGTACAATCAACTGCAATACCTTTTCTAAACTCAATATGACCTTTTGTTGTGTCAAAATGAGAGTTACCAGGTATTATATCATTCTCCTTAACAATGACAGAGAAAAGAACATTTTCAGCACCTCTTCCTTGGTGAGTGGGTAAAAAATAATCGAAACCAAAAATATTCTTTACCATATCTTTTAATTCATAAAATGAAGATGAGCCTGCATATGATTCGTCACCCAATGCCATTCTTGAGTATTGTTTATCACTCATTGAACCAGTACCACTATCAGTTAATAAATCTATAAAAACTTGGTTCGATTTCAAATTAAATAAGTTATACTTTGCATTTTTGATCCACTCAGCTCTTTGATCTCTGGTTGAACGATAAATCGGTTCAATCATTTTAATTTTGTAGTTTTCTGCAAATGGCAATTCCATTTTTATGTGGTGTTAAAATATAAATTATTAAACCATTAAAAGTTTAAATAAGAAAATATATGGTCAAATTTTAATAAAAATATAGTAAAAATAACTATTAAAAAATATTAAAAATAAACTTTATATTATAAAATAAATGTGGTAAATCTTAATTTACTTTAATTAGATTTTTTTTTAATTTTTTATTATAATCTTATTTTTAAAAAAATTTTAAAATTTTTTCAGTCTGTGGTAAAAAATTTATGACAGATAGAAAAATTATTTTTTTTTTTTATCTCTTCATGTCAGTAATTATGAAAATTTAAAATTATTATATTGGATTTGGTGGGAAATAATCATTGCAATAGGAGATAAAATTATTTAAAAAACTTGCCAGTATTTCTTTATCCATCCACAATCTTAAAATGCTAAATTTGGCATGAATTATAATTGTTTTTTTTGGATTTTAATTGGTTTAAAATTTTAATTTTGAAATATATTTACTGTTAAAGTTTAAATTTTTTTTAAAAACTTTTTATTAATACCAACAGTAAAAATTATAATTACTATATCGTATGGTATTTATTCGATCTCCTTCTATCAGACTTTTTTTTAACTATTGATTTAAAAAGAACTATTGGTTTTTATTTATTTTTTTTTTTTTATTTTTTTTTTTATTTTCCAATAATTTGTTGTAATATTATTTTTTTTTATGTTTTTTTTTACCAATTTTTTTTTACCATTTTTTTTTACCATTTTTTTTTTACATTTAATATCGTTTATAATCTAAATGATAGATTTAATTTTATTGACAGTAAAATCAAACATTTTATTTAAGATATTTGATTTTTCCTTGGATCTAGTTTGAACTTTATCAAATTGCTCTTCAAACTTTGATTCATCTTGTTCTGTGGTGTTTAATGCTAAAATAAATGAATCAAGTTCATCCAAAATCTTTTTATAATTAGAAGCTCTTTCCTCATCTTTGGCTTGTTGAGCAATTTCCATATGTTGTTTATAAGTATCTTTTGTTGAATCAAGAATAATACGCATATCACCTAAAACTGAAAGATCTTTAAATTTAGATTTAAGCTTACTAAATTCTGAAAGTTGTTCACTGTATTTCTTTTTTAATTCCCTAGCTATAAAATTGTAAATCGTTAATATATATATATATTTAAATCACTATTTAGTAATTGCCAATAAAAATTTACCTTGGTCTTCATATTCTTTGGATTTTTTCATAGCATCTAAAGCACCATTTTTAATTGAATAAAACACCTCTAAAACTTTGTCATCCTCAATCCATTCGAGTTGATATTTAACATGAATGTGTTGTTTATATGAACAATGGCTTGAACATTTTTGACAATTTAAAAGAAACCCTGCAGCGGAATGAAAAGCCAAACATTGTTTGAAAACATTATCACCTTTAATTGCAGTAAAATTTATACTGCAACCTTGATGACAAACTTCAGTTAAACATTCTGGTGCGTAGCAAACAGTAGAATAAACATTACCTGGCCATGGGTTAGTTCCCATGATTTTACACTTTGGTTTACCATCTATCAATGCGAAACCTCTGTCTTTTAACCATTCATCCATTGAGATAGCTTTTGATTTATTAATTAATGATTCAATGTTTTTGTCAGTTAAATCACTCAAAAGACGGGTAACTGTACCAAGGTTATTTACTGTGATTGCAAGACCTTTTAATTTCGCAAGTATTTCTTCTTTAAGATCATTTAGAATGTTCATTCCCTCTGGTTTGAATGAAGATTTTGATCTGATTCTGTCAATGAAAAAGTTTTGGACAACAATTGTTTTTGCTTCCATCTTTTTTTGAAGTTCTTGAGTATTATCAACACCTGAAAGTGTTCCTGATGTATCTTCTTCACTTTCATCAATTTCTTTAAATTTATTTTTTAAGTGTTGAGACCTAAACAATGAATAAATTTGAAATTAGTTAAGTTATTTATATTTGATGAAAAGAAAAAAAAAAAAAACAATCAAAAAATAATAATAATAATAATAATAATCAATTACCATGGATTATCCATAAAAATGGCAGGTTTATCTTTAATACCATCTAGCATTTCATTTAATACTTTTCTGACACCACTTGCTTGATTGGCATTATCACAGAATGTAATAATAGTTGATACACATTCAAATGCTTCATTGGGAAGAATTGAAAATACATTACACAATACTCTTAGTGGTTCAAGTGTTTTTCTTGTTAAAGCACCATTTACAACATAGCTAACACTATCAAGTCTTTCAAGTTTCCCCACTGCTGATAGAATGGATTTGATGTGTTGACGATCTTTTTCCAAACCTCCAGAATCGGCAAAACCTGGTGTATCAACAAGTGTAATACCAAACATCCATGTACTTTTAGAGTAATATTCAATTTCATAACAACAAACACTTTTAGTTTTACTTTGACCTACACCTTTATCTTCCAACTCTGTTGCACGTTGTGGTTGTGGATCGTGAACTTGACCTGTTAAAATATTAAGGAAAAATTCAATCATCGTTGTTTTTCCAGTACCTGTCATACCCAGTAACATAAAATAATAACGTTGACGATCATCGAGTGACAATAAAGCTTGTTTGTAAAAAGCTTGGAATGATTCATCATCGATTGAATCAACTTTAACAATATATTTATAAACAAACTTTTCAGATGTTGAAACATTTCTAACCTCTACACTGTTGGAAACTTTTTTTTTCTTTAAACGTTCTCTCCAAATTACAGAGCTTTTTGCATCTAAAATATCTTCAGTTTTCTAAAAGAAAAAAAAAAAGTGTAAATAAGAATGAATATTGACTCAACAAACAAAAACCCACCCAATTTAAATTATTAGAGATAATACATACATCTCCCTCATATGTTATTTTTGAAGGGAAACTAACTTCATCTTCTTCCCATATACCGTCAATTGATTTTAATTGGTCAATGTTACCATTACGATAAGTTAATTTACCTTCACCATGACGTTTACCTTCTAAACATAATCCTTCATATTTTGAACCATCTTTATATTTGTAAATTCCTTTATATGTTGGTATTTTATTTATAGTTGGACCTATCCATCTACCTTTATCAGTTTCTGTGAATGTTGATCCAATCATTTGTTGTGCATTTACCTTAATTTCTGAGATTGTTGCTTCTGAACATGGTAGATCTGAGCTATTGGAATAATTAATAATTAGTATTTTGAAAAACTATTATGGTTTTTAAATCTTTATGTGTTTGTATTAGTTTTTTTTTTTTTTTACTTACTCAAGAATATTTTTCATTGAACTTTGAATAAATTTAATAAGAGAATCTTGAGTTTTTTTTAAAGATGTAATTTGTTGAGCAACTTTAGTATATAAAGATTGTACATAAATTGCCAAATCTTCATCACCTAATAATGGTAAAATCAACTGATTATAAGTACCTAATTGAAGAATCATTTGTTGGAATTCCCAATAAGATGAACCAATCGATGATAATTTATTTTTATAGTGACCTAAAGATATTGGATCAAGAGTGAGAAGTGGTGTTGCTCTTGATGGTATTGGTGAAATTTCCATTCTTACTGGTACTAATCTTTCGGCATCAACTTCAAATGAATCAATAACTCTCATAGCATCATCAAAACTTTTAACATCAGTTTTACCAATTGATTTACAACCACCTAAAAGTACTGATGATGTTACTTTTAATTTTGATGATGATGAACTTTCTTCTTTATCAATATGAGCTTTAACTGAAAGTGAAAGTGCTCCAATTGAAACACTTCCACTTAATTCACCTTTAATTTGGTTCATTGTTTCTTTATCACTGTATTTTTTTTTTTTTTTTTATTTAAAAAAAACAAAATTAATATAAATTAATATAGATATATATATATAATAATGAGAAAAAAAATAAAAAATACACATACGAAGATTCTAATGTAATTTTTAAATCTAAAATTGCACCATATTCAATTTTACTAATGTAAAAAAGACCATATGCTGATCTGAGTGAGTCAACGTTTGTTACTTTTGAAATATCATCAGATGGGTTTGCATGATAATCAAGTTCAACAATTTTATCAACAATTCTTCTTGTATATAAAAATGTCATTCTTTCATTACTTGAAGTATTTGTATCGATATAATTACCCATAACTTTACCTGAAATAAGTCCATATGATAAACTTAATTCTATATATATATATATATATGATTAATGTTTGAAAAATAAAAATGAAATAAAATTAATTATTATTAATAATACTATATATTTTATCAAAGTGATATTTTTTTTCTCTTTTTAAATAATGCTATCACATACCACCACCTACATCTAATGCTGATTTTAATGATTCATTATCTCTAATTAATGTAAGATTATTTGAATCTATTTTTGCGAATGTTGATTTAATCTGTCTGTATTAAATTTTTATGAAAAAAAAAAAATTTTTCAGTGATCAAAAAAAAAAATAAAATAAAAAAATAAAAAATAAAAAATAATAATAATATTATTAGTTACTCTTTTTGACAAATAAAAACTTCACTCTTTTTGGCATTTCCACCATTTTCATCAATACTAAAACCTCTTCCTAAATCATTTTCTGTTATTAATAGTGTATTTACACCTGCTGGTATTGGTAATACCAATGACATTTTATGATAGTTATAAATTTAAAGACAAATAAAAAAACAATAATATTTTTTTTTTTTTTTATTTTATTTTCTTTTTTATTTTCTTTTTATTTTTTTTTTTTATTTTTATTTTTATTTATTTTTTTTTTATTTTTTTTTTTTATTTTTTTTTTTTTTGTGATGCGAAGTGTAAGAGAAAATTTTCTTAAAAAATGAATAGATCTTTTTAGACATGTGGGAAAAATCACCAGTTTTTTTATAAATCATCCTCAATCGAAAAAATTTTGACACTCGATGCGAGATTCCAAAAAATGTCGATTGATTTCATGATTGTTTTTCAAATTTTATATTTATTTTTATTTTTTTGAATTTTAAACATTTTTTCTTGCAAATTTAAAAAACTATAATTTTTTTATTTTTTCTCTAAATAGTTGTTTTATAAACCTTTAACATTTTTTTTTTTATTTTTTTATTTTTTTATTTTTTATTTTTTTTTAATAAAATTTATTGTTATTATTATTTTTATTATCAAACAATGGCATTAGTTTTACCAATATTTGCAACTGAAAATACTTTATTGGTAACAGAGAACGATTTAGGAAGAGGTTTTAGCGTTGACGAGAATGGAGCAAATGCTAAAAAAAGCAATGTTTTCATTTGTAACAAAGAGTAAATATTTTTATTTTTTCAATTTTTTTTTCTATTTTTAAAAAAAAAAAATTTTACTGTTAAAAAAAAAAAAAAAAAAAACTTAATTTTTATTAATATCTTATAAAGTGATATTACTTCAGTAAAATCAACAAATGATACAAATAAGCTTACATTAATTAATGATCAAGAGTCATTAAAAGCAGCATTAAATGTTAGTGGTGGTATGTGATAGTAATGAAAAAAATAAAAAAAAATAAAAAAAATAAAAAAAAATAAAAATAAAATAAAATAAAATAAAAATAATAATAAGTCTAATTTTATTATTTTGTTTCTCTTTTAGAATTAAGTTTATCATATGGTCTTATCTCTGGAAAGATTATGGGTGAATATTTAGATAATAGTACTACGAATTCTAATAAATTGACATTCTTATTTACAAGAAGAAAGGTTACAAAAATTGTAGAACTTAAATCCAGTGCAAAAACTACTAAAGAACTTGCTTCAGTTAGTAATATTGACTCTCTTAAATCTATATATGGTCTTTTCTATATTAGTAAGATTGAATATGGTGCTATTTTGGATTTAAAAATTACCATTGAATCATCGTATGTATATTTTATTAGTTAACGATATAAATAAATGTTTAAATAATAATAATTTTTATTAATCTTTTTCTTTTTTTTTTCTTTCTTTTCAAAAAAAGTGATGAATCTACCATGAAAGAATTAAAAGGTGAATTAGAAGGAAATGTTGATATTAACAAACTTTCAGTCAAAGTTAAAGGACAAATGGAAAAACAAGATGGTACTTCTAAATCAAAAATAAATGTTACTTCTTCTGTTAGTATGAGTGGATGTAAAGATTTAAAACAAGTACATATCCAAAGTTTAGATGATGCTAATAAGATAATTGAATCATTTGATGTTGATGAAGAAGGATTAGTTCCAGTTAGAATGGAAATTTCTCAAATCTCTTCAAATTTAACACCACAACTTACCATTGATCCAATTGAATTCAATCATTATAAGAAAAAATTATCCGATGTTGGTAAAACTTATTTAGAATACCAACAAATGATACTTCAATTAGATGTTTTTAAACAATTAATTCAACCAATGTTAGAAGATGATGATAATGCAATCTACATTGAAGATTTATACCCAAAGGTTGTTGAGTTTATTTCATCACTTAAAAAATCACAAGATTCCTTAATTGGTTTTATGCAAGGTTCAATGAAAAATATTTTATTGTAAGTAATAAATCTTTATTAATTATTAATTTATAGTTTTTTTTTCTAATTATATTTTTCATATAAAAAACTGATAGAAATGAAGTTCCAGTTTCCGATGCTGATGCGGAAGCTAAAAAGATTGAAGCAAAACAAATGATTGGGTCATCTTTTACAAAAACCTCAGAAGGTAGATGGAAAGGTCCAACCGTTAATAAAATTCCAACCTATAAAGGAATATATCAATATAAAGATGGTTCAGAATATGAAGGATTATGTTTAGAAGGAAAACGTCATGGTAATGGTAAAATGACTTTTTTCGATGGCAATCCTGACGATTTTAAAACCATTGATGGTGAATGGAAAGAGAATGAAATCCATTTCCCATCATCAATTACTTATTCAGATGAGGTATGTATAATATTTTTTTACTTAAAAAAAAAAAAAAAAAAAAAAAAAGTTAACAAAAGTAAAACAAAATTCATATTCATACTCTTTTTTTATCACAGACTCCAATAGTAACTATTAAAGGTGCAAAAGATTTAGCTCAGTGGAAAGAAACCCATAAAAAGAAGATTGAAGAAAAAAATAAATAAAAACAATAAAAAAAAGTTATTATTAAAAACTTTTAAAATATAATTTAGAAATTTAGTTTAACAAAAGTAGTATTATAATTATTTTTTCATTTTATTGTTACCATTATTATTATTCTTCTTCTTTAAATTACATTATCCACTTTTAAGAATATTAACCAAACAATTGTTCCAAATAAATAAAATGATGAAGATATTAAGAATATTTTATTCCAATCACCATGGAATGATTCTAATAAGAATCCACCAACTAGTGGTCCGATAAATGCAGGTATTGCAGAACAGATATTTGCTATACCCATACTAACACCAGAATATTTTGAACTTAAATCTAATGTTACCAATTGATAACTTGTATTTGAAAAACCATTTGCAGCAATTGATATTGTTACAAAGGCAATTTTAATTACAGTTGAATGATTTGGTATTACCAAGGATACCATTAATAAGAAAACACCTGGAATACCATAACACAAACCACCAAATGTTTTTCTTAGGATAATCTTTCTAACACCCATTGATAATAGTTTATCAGATAAACGACCAAATCCCACAGAAATAGCAAGACACAATATAAATGGAAGTGCATTAAAGAAGGCAAATTTATAACCAACATTAATGCCCAATTCTTTAGATAACCATGTTGGTAACCAACCCAATAGTAAAAAGTATGCCCAATTACAAGAAATGTTTAAATACACAATTGTTAACATTCCTCTTGATGTTATTAATTTTTTAAATGCAACAGAATATGGCAATCTATCACCTTCAGTAATTTGTTTTTTTGGTTCTTGAATTGTAATTTCAGATGATGATGAAGTTGTTGTTGTTGTTTGTTCACCTTCATCACTCACCATACTATTTAAACTTTCAGTTGATGACTCAACTGTTGATGTACTATTACTACTACTGTTTAACATTTTAAAATCATTTCCCCTTTGTGAGTTAGCAGGTTGTTGTGTTTCATTGTTTTTACTAGAATTTCCGGTTTCCATTATTGTTTTTATATTGACAACTTGAGATTGTGTTAAAGTTTTTAATTTAACCACAACAGGAGCAGTTTGATTAATAAAACGAATTTCATTTTCATGAATACCTATTAAATCTTTTGGATTATCACGAATAAAAATTGTCCATGGAATAACCCACAATATAATACATGCTCCACCAACAATATAAAAACAATCTCTCCAATTTAGATATTCCAATAATACTGGTGATATAAACTATAGTTTTAAATAAAAACGAGAAAAAACAATTATTATTTATAAATTTTATTAATTGATGAATAAGTTTTTTTTTATTATAAAAAAAAGAAAAAAGAAAAGAAAAGAAAAAAAAAGAAATAAATAAATAAATAAAAACTTACAGAAATTCCAACATTACCAGCATAAACACCGGCCCATATCATACCTGCACATGTTGAACGTTGAGTGATAGGGAAATAATTTGCAATTAATAAATTCAATGATGGCATTACAATACCTTGAAATATACCACAAAAAACCCTTACCAAAACTATTGCCACTTTATATGGAGCAGCAATTGGAACTATAAATAATGTACAAATTGACATTGTCAAACCAAATAAAATAATTCTTTTACTTCCAAATTTATCACATAGGAATTGAGCAGTTAATTGTGTTGTTGAATAACCCATTGAAAATGCAGCAAGTAAAACACCTTTAAAAGTACTACCATAATGAAATTCTTTATTCATAAAGATGACACAAGTACTTAATAAAGTTCTGGTAGTATAGCAAACGGTTAAAGCCAAAAATCCCAAAACAATTAAATTAAATCTTTTTGGGAAGTAATATGTTGGTGTTGGGTATTTATCTGCTACACAGTCATTCTTGCTATTATTACATTCATTTTTAACATTACTATTTTATTTTATTTTTTATTAATAAAAATAAAATAAAAAAATTGTAATTTAAAATTATAAAATTTTAATTAAATAAAAAGGGATATATAATGGAAATTATTATTATTTTTTTTTAATTAATATTTAAAACTAAAAAACATTTTTTTAGGGTTCTTTTTTTATTATTATTTGAAAATTAATTACAAAAATAATATTACTTTTTTAACATTGTTTATTATGGTAATGTTAATATTGTTCCCTGTTCTTATAAAAATGGATAAAAAAAAAAAAAGAATTTAAGATGTATTTTATATATAATAACAATTTGTGGAGAATATTTTATTCAAAAAACATTTTGTTTTTTAAAAAATATATTTCTGCTATTTCATATTTTCAAATCAAATATAGATTTATTATAATTATTGGTCATTTAAAATCGATGTAAATTTATATATATATATACATATATAATAGTGAATATTGTTTAATATTTTTATTTATTAACAATGAATAGTATAAATCCTTGTTGTGGTGTTTAAATTTTGTTTTTTTTTTTATCGTGTAAAAATTATTTTTTCTTACCAATTTAATTAAAATTCTATTGGTCATTTATTTGAATTTTTCTTTTATTAATTTTTTAAAAAAGGTGAGGTCTGTCATAGAGTTTCGCAAATAAATACAACAAAAAAAAAAAAAATCTAAAAATAAATAATGAATCTCTCTTTACAATGATGAAAAAAAAATGATTTTTTATTTTTTTATTTTTTTATTTTTATTATTTTTTTATTTTTATTATTTTTTTATTATTATTAATTAATTGTGACCACTAATTTTGAATATTTTTTTTGATATATTTTTATGGTGGAAACAGAATAAAAAAATAGTATTAAGAGATCGAAACCCACTGTATTTAATATCCAGATAATAAACAATATCCCATCATATGGATTTTGTTTTTTTTTTTACAGTCACTTGAATAAAAATAGAAATTAAATAATGAAAAAAAAAAATTTTAAACCCTGTTTACTATCTTTTACCACTATATTTTTATCTCTTAAGAAAAGAAAAAAATTAATTGTGACCACTAATTTTGAATATTTTTTGATATATTTTTATGGTGGAAACAGAATAAAAAAATAGTATTAAGAGATCGAAACCCACTGTATTTAATATCCAGATAATAAACAATATCCCATCATATGGATTTTGTTTTTTTTTTTACAGTCACTTGAATAAAAATAGAAATTAAATAATGAAAAAAAAAAAAATTTTAAACCCTGTTTACTATCTTTTACCACTATATTTTTATCTCTTAAGAAAAGAAAAAAAAAATGAAAAAAAAAAAACTATAATTATTAATTACTGGTATAAAAAATGTTTATTTTAAATCCATGTTATTTACATTAAAATTTATAAAAAATTATAAAAAAAAAAATGGTTTTCTTTTTGTTTAATAATTAATTTGTATTACTTGGATAAATAATAAATTTATATTTCTTAAATTATAATTTCTTTTTTATTTTTTAAATTTATATTATTTTTTATTTTTCTTTTTTCAGGATTTTTTTATACTAGTACCTATTATTATTTTTTTATTTTTTTTTTTTATACTGTTTCTATAATTTTTATATTATTTTTTTTATATTTTGAATTAAGAGTTTATTGTTAATTATTTCTTAAACCAAATCTTGTCCAACAATCTTTCATACCTTCAACCAACTTTTTCATAGCCTCATCGTTATGAACTGGTGAAGGAGTTAATCTGAAACGTTCGGTACCTTTTGCGACGGTTGGATAATTGATTGGTTGAACGTAGATACTATGATTGGAGAGGAGGTAATCACTCATCTTTTTACAGAGGACTGAATCACCAACCATCAAAGGGACAATATGACTATCGGTTTCCAATACTGGTAATGAGGCATCTTTTAACATTTGTTTAAGTTTATTGGTACGTTCTTGGTGTTGAGTACGCTCCAAGATACTATTTTTTAAGTAGGCAACCGAGGCACGAGCACCGGCGGCAATTGATGGTGGAATTGATGTGGTAAAGATGAAACCTGGTGAGAGACAACGAATTGTGTCGACAATCTCTTTGTTGGCGGCGATATAACCACCAAATACACCAAATGCCTTACCCAAAGTACCAGAGATGATATCGACACGATCCATGAGATTATCACGTTCACAAACACCAGCACCTCTTTCACCATACAATCCAACGGCATGTACTTCATCGATGAAAGTCAATGCATTGTATTTATCGGCCAAATCACAAATCTCTTTGATTGGTGCAATGGTACCATCCATTGAATAAACCGATTCAAAGATGATTAATTTTGGACGTGATGGATCGGCAGCAGCCAATAAATCCTCGAGATGTTTAATATCGTTATGTCTGAATACCTTTTTATCCAATTTCGAGTTACGAATACCTTCGATGAGGGAAGCATGATTCTTTGCATCGGAGAAGATCATACAATTTGGCATTGCAGCTGCAATCGATGTAACTGCATTCACATTGGCAATATAACATGAACCAAATACCAATGCATTCTCTTTACCGTGTAAATCTGCTAATTCCATCTCCAATTTAACATGCTCACTCGTGGTACCAGATATATTTCTTGTACCACCTGAACCTGCTCCCATCTTTTTAATACAATTAGTCATTTCATTAATAACCACTGGATGTTGACCCATACCTAAATAATCGTTACTACACCAAACTGCAACTGAATTTTGAATTTGCTCTAGTTTATTAACTTCATTCAATTTGTTTTTATAGAATTTCTTTGTTGTCGATGATTTTGATGTACTGGTTGATTGAGTATTTTTATTTGTTTGTTTCTTTTTAAAATTTAAAACATTGATTTCTCCATTTTCGATACTATTGATACTGTTGTTGTTACTATTTATTATATGATTATCTTCATCCTCTTCACATTCAATATCAATTTTTGAAGGAGTTATATACTCTTGAGCTGATTGATAACGTTTAGCATATGGGAAAGAACCAACTTGTCTTTGAATTGTTGTAAAAACTCTATATCTACCCTCATCTTTTAAATTTGAAATTACACCTTCAAAGCTTGTTTGATATTGTTGTTTACCTTTATTTAAGGTTTCCAAAGTTTTAATTTCATTCATTTCAATCATCTCTGAGAGAATAGTCTCTTGTTCTTCAACGATCAATTGCTTATTTTCTGGTTTCATCAATTCAGAGAGTACCTCTAAGCCTTTCTCTTGATCCTTTTTAATGCCTTCCTCAACAACATTTGCAAATGGACATTTTTCAAAAAAATCCTTTGCATTCTCTGGTGTTAATGTTGATGGATGAATAACATTTGCTGTGGCATTATTAGTAGTAGGGGTGGCCATATTAGTGGCGGTGGTAGTAGTGGTGGTGGTAGTAGTAGCACCTTTCAAAATAGTACTACTACTACTGATCGAAGAGGATGTAGCAATATTTATTGACGAGTTTATTGCACCAACATTTGTAGATGTTGAAAAACCACCCCTTGATAGGATTGGACAAATTCTACCAATAAGATTATTGGCGATTTGTGGAAGTACAGTCTGACTACTATTGAACATTATTCTATACATTATAAGAATAATTAAATCATATATATATATATATGTTTATATTATGGGGGTAATGGTAATATTATAAATTTAATGGTTAGTATAATAGTATAATGAGAGGAGGGGGGTAAAAAGGTCGTGATAAGGTGTCGATGATGTTTTTATTAAATAATATCAAATAGTATATTATTATTATTGTGGTTATTGATTGTTGATTATATAATATTATATAAATAATTTATAAAGTTTGATGATGCGATATGTTGTTGTTTTCAACAATATATAAAATAAATATAGAAACAAATTTTAAAAAATTTTAAATTTTTTGATGATGTTATAAAAAAATAATTAAATAAATTAAATATTTAAAAAAAATAATAATAAATATATTAAAATATTAAAAAATAAAAAAGAAATTATAAAATAATAATTGGTTTAACATAATTAAATTCAACCATAAATAGAAAGTTATTTTACACTCTGTACACCACAAATTTAGAAATTCTTAACAATATTTAAAAAAAACAAAAACAAAACAAACAAAACGATATATTTATATATCAACTATTTAAAAAAACCAGAATCAATAACTTTATATAAAAAAAAAAAAAAAAGACATATAAAATATAAAATCGGCAGTAAAATTTAAGTAACGAATGAGAATTATAACAACAAAAAATGAGCCATTAACAAGTATCACTGATACATAATAATTGAAGAACATTTAATTGTTTCTTTTAAAAAAATAAAAAAAAATAGAAAATTTTCACTCAATCTAGATAAAATAAATTAACAATTATATCTTACATATATGCAATATGTATGTGTAGGTAAAAATATAGAATTATTTATTCGATAGTAGCAAGTGAAGATAATTAACAAAATTAGAAATTTAAAAAAAAGTAGGTTTTAAAAAAAGAAAAAAAAAAAAAACTAATTCATAAAAATAAAGTTTTCCTTTCTTTGATTCATTTGTTTTTTTATTTGTAACTTTGTGTGTGTGGTTGTGAGTTGGTGGATAAACTAGGTTATACATATATATAGAGGTGTGGATATGTGTTTTTATTATGAAGGTGGATATGATGGAGATTTCAACAAAAGAAAAAAAAAAAAAAAGAAATAAATTAAAAAAATGACAGAAAAATAAAAGTTATTATTGTTATTCTTATATCTTATATTAGTTTGAAATAATATTACTATTTAACAGTTTTAAAAATGATTGTGATTACAATTATAATTACAAACAATCTTAAAGAAGAAAAAAAAAAAAAAAATAGCCAAGGTGCTCCACTCAAATATTATACAAGTATTTATTTAAATATATCTATAGATTTAAAACAAATAAATACACACACACACACACACACACACACACACACACAAACAAACAAAGGAACCACACATTTTGAGATTTATTTAGGGGGATAAATGTGGAATAATATAGACCTGTGTCCGCATTTTGTGGAATATAAGTTGTTTATAAATGAGGTCACTTTTTTTTTTTATTTTTAATTAATTTAAAATT
>JH722850.1:12768-23489 GCA_000277465.1 Dictyostelium intermedium | reverse complement strand
ATTTTAAATTTTAACCTAATTTTTTGTTTAGTAAATTAGGTCTTTTACTAAAAAAAAAAAAAAAAAAAAAAAAAAAAATTTATATTTTTAATTTTTCTTATTTTCTTATTTTTTTTAAAAAATTCAGACACCAATTATTATTCCAATAAAATTAGATATTTTGAGGGTTGCACAAAAAAAAAATGAAAAATAAAAAATAAAAACAAATCAAAAAAATTAAAACGAGTCAAAAAAAAAAAAAAAACGAAAAAATTTTTAATAAATTTTCTTGCAACAATAATATCAAAATAAAATTTATTACACACATTGTTTTCTTTTTTTTTCTTTAACCAATCCTTTGTTTCTTTATTTTTTTAATTTTTATAGAAAACATAATAATGAAAAAATTAATAAATTAATAATACCTTTGGTTAAAAATGATGTTGATGATGTTGATGATCTACTTTGTGAGTCATTTGAAGAAGGAGAAGAACTGTTTATAGTTGAGTTGGAGGAGGAGGAGGAAGAGGAAGGGGAAGAAGAAGAAGAAGAAGATTGTTCACAAATTGAATTTTGTGAATTTGTATTTACTTCTTCGCTTTCTGATAAAAGTGAAAAATCAGATTCTATAATTACAAATGATTGATAAAAAGGGATATTAACACCAATATAAGATTGTACATTATTATTCTTATCTTTAGTATTGGATTTTAATTCTCTATTTGATACTGATATAATTGTATTATCAGCCACACCTTGATTTGGGAATCTACCATAGATACTGCTGTTTGAAACTTGAAGTTTTATAAAATTTCCAAACGTTGTTTCACCAAACTGTTTACTTGAGCAAATATCAGTTTTATTCGATTGAATTTGAACCCTGTAAACAATTTGTAAAGAATTCAATGCACTCAAAAATGTATATGGTGATAATTGAATTGAATATTTAATTGCCGATGGATTTATTGATATTTGGGTTTGATTTTCAAACAAATTTAATGAAATATTAATTTTCGTTTCAACATTATTATTATTAATTGTTGATTCATAACTTGATGAATTAGTTGAATTTTCACGATAAATCCATTTATCAATGGTATGACTAATAACTATATTACCATTGAGATCAAATTCATTAATTGAAGTAACAAGAATATAAGCTACAGAATCAAAAATACGAAAGCCGAGTCCGGAGATTTCTGTTGATGGTTCTACTTCGGGTGGTTGTGGTCCAATTATAACTTGAAAGCTACAGTCAATTCCATCATATGATGGATAACAAGAACACATTCCAGTGTTTTCTAAACAATAGCCTTTAGTTGGTCCACCACATATTGGATCTCCTAAACATGTTTTTGGTGTTGTTGTAGTTGTGGAATTTGAACCACTATCCTCACCATTTATTAAATTAAAATAAAAGAAAAAAATTAAAAAAGTGAACAATAATTTCATTTTTTTAAAGAGTAAAACTTAATTAAAAAAAGAAAAAAAAAAAGAAAAAAAAAGAAAAAAAAAAGAATTTAAAGAAAAAATAAAGGTGGCATTCTTGGTTTTTAAAAAAAACTAAAAAAAAATATTTTTAATAAAAAAAAATTGGATATTATTATTTTCAAAGAAAACTAACATTTTGTTTTAAAGAGAAAATCGTTAAAAGATATTTTGGTTGGATTTGTTAAAATGAGCTTGTGTTATTTTTTCTTTCTCCTTTTTTTTTAATAATTTTTTTTATTATTCAATTAGTGGTTATTTTAATTCAAACCATGAATCAATCAATCATCTATAATAAAAAACATATAAAATAAACACAATAAAATAAATTGGGAAAAGGTTAACAAATGGTTTAATACTGGCTCTTTTTACAATATTAAATTATATTTTTTAAAAAAAAAAAAAATTTAGACTTTAAACACAACAAATTCAAACTTGTGGGAAAGGGCCAGTGCATTGTCAATTTAAAGTTTTTGTTTTTTTTTTTTTAATAAAACATAATAATGAAAAAATTAATGAATACTTTTGGCTAAAAATGATGATATAATATATTTTCTTGGAAGGATATACTGTAAAACAAAAATAAAAAAAAAAAAAAAGATATTTCTTTGGATCCTTTTTTTTAAAAAATAAAAAATAAAAAATAAAAAATAAAAAAATAAAAAAAAATAAAAAAAGACATAGTATGAGGCTCATAAATTGAACTATGGTAATTTCTAAATAAAATAATTTGTAAAGTTTTTTTTTTTTGAACCAATTATGTTATTCACAATTTAAATAACTATTTTAACTGTGTAGTTATATTCCACTAATGATCTATTGAATGTATAAAAACAAAACTTTTACCGTTTTACATCTGAAGTTATTTTATTGGATCAGTTTGGAAAAAAAAAAAAAGCAAAAAAAAAAATGAAAAAAAATAGAAAAAAAATAAAAAAAATAAAAAAAAAATATTTTTAAAAATTAATTAATTTCGAGTTTGAATTTTAATTATATAAAAAAGATCAATTCTTTATTTTATTTTATTATTATTTTTTTTATTATTTATATTTATTTTCTTTTATAAATATAATATCTTTTAATTGTAACAAAATTCTCTTTTTTAATTTTTTTTTAATTTTTTATTTTTTTTTTTCTTTTAAAAAAATTTTTTTTAGTTTTATTTATATTTTTTCATTTTTTTTTTTAATTTTATTTTTTTTCATTTATCAAATATCAAATAAATACACACCCCGCACTCTCACACACTTTTATATCTGCACAAAACGCGTATACTTTTTTTTTAATATATATAATATATATATAATATATGTATATATATAAATATATATATTAAATATATATAAATATATATTGTATATTATTTGTGTGTGTGTGATTATAAAACTCGAAC
Source organism: Dictyostelium intermedium (assembly GCA_000277465.1). NCBI lineage: Eukaryota > Evosea > Eumycetozoa > Dictyosteliales > Dictyosteliaceae > Dictyostelium > Dictyostelium intermedium. The sequence goes on along the minus strand of JH722850.1, from coordinate 20,629 downwards.
GAAAAAATGATGGGAACCAAAGTACCATCATATAATAATAAACAACAAGGTGGTTCAAATACTGGTGGAAATGTAAATAATAACAATGGACCAAATTCAAATAATCCAAACAACACCAATACATTACCAACCACTAGTGGATATAACTCTTCAAGATTCAGTCTTCCAAACCTCGATACTGATAATTTTATAACAAATATCATTTCAATGGTAATTATAATTTATCATTCATTTTATAATAAAAAATATACTTTTATATTTTCATTGATTAACTCTTTCCATTAATATAATAATTAATAAAAATAATAACAGGGTATAAATAAAGTTGGTTGGTCACTTTATAGGTCAAATAGTAGTAGTAGTATCAATAATAGCAATAATAACAATAGTAATAATAATAATAATAATAATAATAATAATAATAATAATAATAATAATAATAATAATAATAATAATAATAATAATAATAATAATAATAATAATAGTAATAATAATAATAATATAAATAGTAATAATAATAATAATATAAATAGTAATTCATTAGTTAATGATCCTATACTTTTAGCATATCTTAAGACAATTGAAATGGGAGTACCTTGTCTATGGAGAAAAACAAGATCAAAGAAACCAATAAATAATATAGCATCTTCTACCTCTTCTATAGATAGTAATTCTAAGAATAGATCAAAAAACTCACCAAGTGAGGCTACACCTCCAAATACAAATATTGGTAGTAGTGGTAATAATAATAATAATAATAATAATAATAATAATAATAATAATAGTGTAACATCAAAAGATTCACCAAATACAACAAATAAAATTAGTAGTGCATCACCAAAATCATTATCACCCACTACCTCAAGTACAACAACAGCAAATACAGTACCACCAACCACCACTACTACTAATACCTCACTTAATACACCAACATCACCAACTAATAATAATAATAATAATAATAATAATTCACCATCTCATAATGTAGCAAATTCACCACCATCAACAAGTAGTAGATCACCACCAACTATAACTACAACAACAACTTCAACCACATCATCATCAATGGTACAACCCATTTCACCAATTATAAATAGGCAAACATCTTCGTCACACATTTATCAACAACCACAACAACCATACTATAATCATCAACCCTTACAACCAATACAACAAGAGTATATAACAACCTATGAATTATGGGTATTTAATATTAGCAATACATCATTAGATTTTTCACATTTGAATAGTATGTATCTGCCAATTTTTTTTATAATATTTAAATAAATATTCTCTAACAACAATTATATATATATTTTTCTAAAAGATGTGGAGTCAGGTATTGTAAATTTAGATAACCTAGGTTGTAATAATAGTATAATTGTTCAATACCTATTCAAATCATTATATAATTTAGTAGAATAGTAAGTATTTATATTTTGATCGGGCAAACACAAATTATAGTACTAATTATTTTTTTTTAAAAAAAAAAAAAAAAAAAAAAAAGTAATATGGTGTCAAATGATTTTATAAAAATTGGAAATTCATTTATAAAGAGTTCTCACATTTTACAAAAACAAAAACAACACAAACATAATAATAATAATAATAATAATAATAATAATAATAATGATAATATTATTAGTAGTTTTGGAAGTAAGAAGAGGTTTTTTGAGGATTTTACAAATTTATATATTGAGGACGATTGTTTACTATCATGTTCATTCTCATTTTTCATATATAATAAATCGATTCATCTTCATTTTAATGTTGATAAAAAGAGGCTAAAGCCATTACAAGAGTTAATGAAATCCGAATATATAAATTCACCATTATTTACAAGTCCAAATGCATTCATTGCATTCTTTAATAATAATAGTAATACTATTAATCATCAACAACAACAACAACAACAACAACAACAACAACAACAACAACAACAACAACAACAACAACAACAACAACAACAACAACAACAACAACAACAACAACAACAACAACAACAACACCATCATCATCATCATCAACCACAACAAACATTAAATAACAACAATAGTAATATTAATAATATATCAATAAATAATGATAATAATAATAATACACCATCACAAATGGTACCAAGTATAGATGGTCATGATTCTTCTTCTTCTTCTTCAACTCCTTCACAGGCTACTATGCAAACTACTCCAACTCAAGAATTTTCAAACAATAATACATCAACAACAACAACAACAACAGCAGCAACTACAACAACAATAGTACCAATAACAAAAACAACAATTAATAAAACCCAACCAATAATAGAAAATGTTGTTGGAGGTCCAAGAAATAAGAGATTACATGATGAGGAGGAAATTAATTTTTCATTATCATCACAACAATGGAAACAATTATTTAATATTGGATTGGCAAATAAAGCAATTATACCAAAACAACAAACACCTCAACAACAAGAACAACAACAAATCATTGGAACCATATTTAAAAAGAATCAATTAGAGGTACCAAAATCAATTAAAACCATCATAACAAGAGGTAATTCTTTACCTTTGATAAATACATTTTTCCCAATCGAATTGTTATTTAAATTCTTTCCACCAGTCTCTGATATCTCTCAATATACGTACCATGAGAAATTAAAAGAATTGGGTTTAGAAATTTTTGATAAATCTCCATATGCATTATTAGAAAAAGGTTTAAATTTATTAATTAATAATAATAATAGTAGTGGTAATAATAGTAATGAAAATAATGATAATGGTGTAATGCCTACAACAACAACAACAACAACAAAATATAAGTATGTTGATTTTTGGTCATTACCATTATTTCATAGTAAAGAATCTTTAATTTATGGTAATGATCATTTCAATGCAACCTACTGTGTAAAAGCAGTACCCTCACCTTCGTCACCACTAACACAACATCCTCCATCACCACACTCTCCATTCAATTATGTAAATTCACCAAAATCACCACAACATCCACCTTCTCCAAAAACTCCTATGATCTCTGATGATGATCAATCCCTAACAAACAATGAAAAGAAAAGACATGGAAAATCTCAAAAAAAAGGTAGGTCTTCAAAAAGAAAGAAAGATGATAACTCAAATAATACACAAACAACTACACCATCACCTGCACCACCACCACCACCACCAACAACTACAACTACAACTACAACTGCACCAACTACAAATACTACTACTACAAATACAAATACAACAGGAAATGATAATTTTTTAGCACCATTATCAAAACCGCCATCATCAGTAACAAATTTTCAAACACCTCAAGAAATATCACAACAACAACAAACTGTACAGCAACAACAACAACAACAACAACAACAACAACAACAACAACAACAACAACAACAACAACAACAACCACAAGTTGTTAGTACATTTTCAAGCCAAGGATTAAATTCATCAATGGATTTATTTGGGTCAGATGCATTCGACACCTTTAAAAATAAAGAGGATGATTTAATGCATTTATCAGATACTGATATTGATTTAGATTTATGGACAAGTCATTATGTACCACCTAATCAACCATCTCAAAATGGTTCTCAAAAAACAAATCATCAAAGACCATTACCTGTTGAAGATCCATTCCAAGTATTTCAAGTACCAAATAAACCGACTACTACTACTACTACTACTACTACTGCGCCAACAACAACAACTACTACTACCACTACTACTACTACCACTACCACATCCCAACCACCAACTACGTCTACATCTCAACCACTACAACAACAAAATATTTTACCAACAAATTTAATAACAAACCAAAAACCACAACAATATCAACCACCACAAGACCCATTCCAACCAATTGATTCACAACAACAACCAAAACCAATTCAATCACCAACATTAACAAATCAACAACCAATTCAAGGTATTTCATCACCAAATTTAACTGGGCAACCATTACAATATCAACCACCACCTCCTCCACCACCAACACAACAACAAGCACATTTACAACCACCACCACCAAAACAGCCTGTCGTTAAAAAGAATAGTAAGGATGGCATTAATTCCGATGAGAATAAACCATGTTTAGATGGTCAATTCCTATGTCCTGTACCCTATAAAGCTCCCTCACTCAGTCAAAATCAACTACCTATATTACATTTACCTCATAACGCTGAGCAATCACCATCGAATGATAATCTTAATAATCCACACCATCTTCATCATGGTACTCCAACATCGGCAATTGGTAGTGGTGTCGGTGGCGTTGGTGGAAGTTCATCAAGTAGTGGTAATAGTGGTAATAGTATGATTGGAAGTGGTGGTATAATTGGTAGTGGTGGTGGTGGTGGTGGTGGCAATATGAATACTAATGGTGGAGGCACAATAGTTAGTGGTAGTGGTGGTAGCCATATGGTTGGGGATTCAAAGTTAACCTATTCCTCGGAACACCATGACCAACTTTCACAAAATTCCCTTACTCTTAGAAATTCCTATGGAAATACCAATGGTATGGGTGGTAGTCAGGATGAATCAGTAGATGGTCTAACAACTGTATATAGAAATCTTACTCTTTCAAGACCATTGAATGACAATAAAAACAAAAACAATGCTCCTTACTATTGTGCTCCATCCTATAAACCATTGGATGAACACTCATTACCACATCAACTTAAATTTGAATATTCTTATACACCATTGGTCAAACCACAAAACCAATTAAATCAAACAAAATATTCACCATTCTCAAATAGTCATCACCATCATCATAATCATAACCATCATAATCATCACAATCATAATCATAATAGTAATAACCATCATCAAAATACCAATCATCATCATAATAATAATAATCACCACTTAAATTCCACATCATCATTATTTCAACCATCAAATACTCAAACTGTACATTCAACAAATACTATTAGTAATCTAAAGATATCACCACCAATAACACCACCTTCGATGATATCAGGTGTTAAAGGTGGACAAATGATTACAAACGCTGGTGGTGGTAATGATGATGAAAATTTAGAAATTCTTTCAACTATAAAACAAAAAGATGTAAATGGCTTGGACTCTAATCTTTCATCATCAGCATTATTATCATTTTTTGATCAAGCAATCAATATTAAGACAACACCTCCAAGATCTCCGGTTTTATCGGGATACAATGGTGGTGGTGGTAGTATAATTAATGGTACCAATGGTCAACTTGGTAGTACGGTCAATACTATATCGTCATATCAACAAAACAATATATCAATTGAAGAGAGTTTAGATTTAGCATTCACAATTCAACAAATGGCAATTACAAATTATGACTCCACATTTGGCTTCTCAATAGATAATAGTCCATTAATTAAACAAAGCATCGACTATTACTTGGAGAATTGGTTGAAAATCTATACTGAAACTGGTAAAGTATTCAATCATCATAGTTTACAATTCCTCACTGAGGAATCAATATCCGATGCCTTGGATACCGTTATTGATCCACTCACCACAAATACAATACTCGAAGCAACTGTCAAAATTTTATTTACATTCTCAAATGAAATCATAAAAAAGATATTCCCCCTATCAAGTTCTCCTCTTTCAATTAAAGAATTTTGTCATTTACCTTCAATTACTTCCACTTCCTCACTCAGCAATAACAACAACTCGATTGATTTATTAAACTCTCAAACCTATCAAAATAATGGTGGCCTTGATTCACAACAATATTTTAGTGGTAGTAGTGGTTTAAATAACAGTAATGATAGAAATTCAATGATGTCCCTTGATAGTTCTGATGATAATGCTGACTTGATGTCAATGGATGATCATTCAAAAAGTAATCAATTAAATTCAACAACAACAACAACAACTCATACATCTGGCTTATCAACAACAACATCAGCAACAACAACAACAACGACAGCAACGACAACTAATTTAATAAATCAAAACTATGATGAATTTGAATGGTTACCAATACCAAAGATTATTGTTGGATACAAAGAAGATTGGTTAGAAGTACCAATTTCAACGATTAAATTTTGGGATAAGGCTCAATTGGAGCCATATTCACCAAAGAAGAATATAACCTATTTTGTTTTATGCCCTGATACCACTGCAATGAGAATGCATGCGCCTGCTTTCTTCTCGGATTTAAGTTGTATCTATGAAACGAATCATCTTGGTAATCATGTCACTCAACAGCAATCACAAGCTCAACAAGCTGCCGCTGCTGTTGCTGCTTCTCAGCCAGCACAGCAACCTTCTCAACATCAAAGTCAACAACAACAACAGCAACAAGCTGCTCAACAAGCTGCTGCCGCCGCTGCTGCTGCTGCTGCTGCTGCTCAAAAAAATAGCTCACCTTTTTATAATGGCATTTATTATATACCATCACCAAATCCAGAATTTAATCCTCAAAATTTTATCAACAGCTACCTTTTAACCTGTATTCAATTTGGTGACTATCTAAAAGAATTATCAACCAAATATAGCGAAAATAATTGTATGGTATTATATATTGTAAATCCATTTTCTGATTTATCTCAAATTAGTTTATCAAATCAAAATGGTAATCAAAATAATTCAGTAAATAATGGTGATCAACAACAACAACAACAACAACAACAACAACAACAACAACAACAACAACAACAACAACAACAACAACAACACCACCACCAACAGCAACAATCAAACAAACAAAAACCAACCCAAACCAATGAAGATATTAACCATATCAGAAATTCTTACCTTTTTATGAGCTCTTGTTTTCAAACGATTGTACGTGATTTAACATGTAATCAAAGTTTATCAATTACTGTTCAAACCATACCCATTGAACAAGTTTTGTTTGATGACCATCCATCAATACCCGTTGCAAAGGAGTTGGCTTTTTCTGTATTTAGTAAATGTAGAAGAATTTCAACAATCTCTCCAATGAATTTCTCAATTAGTATGAATAGTATTAATAATATGACTGGTGGAAATAGTGGTAGTAGTAGTAGTAGTGGTTGGTATTATCAATTATTTAATAAAATTTATGAACCATTATTTATTTTATCAAATGAATCATCTTCAATAACTACAATTCCTACAACAACCTCAACAACAGCAGCAATGAATACTAATACAACATTGAAGGGTCGACAAGCACAACAACAAGCACAACAAATTTCTACACCAACAACACCAACCACAACAAATAGTGTTTCAAACTCACCATCACTTCAACCATCACAAACCCCTATTTTAAATACAAATCAACAACAACTACAACAACAACAACAAATACCAACAATTCATTTCAGCTACATGATATCAGATGATAATAAGTGGATTTCATGTACAATAGTTGATGAACAAGGTGAACTATTAGAAAATAAATTAATTCCATTGGCCTATTCTCAAGTTAATGGCGATTATATATGGAAAGATTCATTCCAAAATGCTTGGTTCTTTTTAACTGAAATCATTGGATTATCATTATCGGGTCAACCTTGTCAAGTTGTCATTGGTAAATTTGGTATCATCTCAATGCAAGAGTATAATGATTGGAAATCCACTATCATTCATTTTGAAGATAATCTCGAGGTTATTAAACAACAATCACAATCTCAAAACTATTCTTCAACAATCGATCAAATTTATAAAATTGAAAACGTTATCTTTTTAAATTTAACCCTAAATAATAATATCAAATCATTTTTAACTGAATATTTAAATGGTAATGTTTAAATAATAATAATAATAATAATAATAATAATAATAATAATAATAATAATAATAATAATAATAATAATAATAATAATAATAATAATAATAATAATAATAATTAATTACTTTAATTTTTTTTTACTTTTAGTTTT